>OMNV01007558.1:26229-70173 GCA_900303265.1 Brotula barbata
GGGGTGGGGGGGCAGTGGCGCGGGGAGTGGTGCAAAAGTGGGAGGAAGGGTCAGAGTCAGGCGGGTAATGATAGGGTTGTGCTGGAACACCTGCAGAGTGCTGGGAGAATCTTCCAGAGTAGCTGCAGGGAGTGAGCTGTTTTGCCTCTCACTGACACAACTTAATGCCCAGTTAGAGTCCAGATGATGTGTATACATCTGGAAGAGAAACCTTTGCCCATCCTTCAGGGAGCCGTTTCTGTTGCTGATGCTGATGGAGTCAAGACTTGACCACATTTCCTAATTTCCATCCAAATCAAAGGCTTATGTCATTTTTTTCTTCATTTTAGCACATTAACTGTGGGAACAGGGCTTGTGGGTGAGATTCTCAAGACCATTTGATAGGCGTGCCATCTGGCAGCGTACCCATACTGCGTGTGGCAGTATAATTGTACAGTGGTGCAGATTAACTCACTGGTTTTCTTTCTCAGACAGCAGATATTTCCCTCTCCCAGTAATTCTGCGGGTGGAGAATGAAGGCAGAGATATAGTGAGCATAATAATTTGGACTCTAATCCGCTGGCAATCATGATCGAGTTTGCATCCTCTTGGAATGGTTTATTGTAAATTAAATTTGAAATGTTCATGGAACAATTGTAGTGTAATGACACAACAATGAATCAAGTGTGGTTATCTGATGCTTGTTTATTCAGAAAGGCTCGTCTGTGCGTCTAAGAGGCATATGATCTACGTGAAATGCCCCACAGACAAATTCATATCATCCATTAGTGATAAGTGATGGTGAAATGAACTGAGCTTGTGTCACAGGGTTATGGCCTGTGCGTGTATCTGTGTGTGCACAATTAAGCAAGATTACATGTGCTCTTACATGACGTGGTATTTTGAAGATCTGGCACTGGAATTCTGAAAACATCAAAGCTGTTATCGTTGATGAAGTCCACAACCAACAGCAGCTCCAATCCTTTTTTTCAGATCAACGGTCATGGAATGCCTTAAGTCTATATGATTAGAATCACAGTGAACAATGTCAAAAACACAATTAATGCCTGCGTGCAAGAGAAATATACAATCTTCTTAATGATTCATCTCCAAAAAAAAAGTGTGTGAGATATGATTTTGACAGGTTTTGAGAGCAGTTTCTCTTAGAGGAGGTCAAGACGTTATGGCAGATAAGATAATGTTGGACATGCGACAAACATTTAAACATAACTGTTGATACCAAACATATTTGCGAGATATTGCAAAAGACAACCCAAAGGCTAAACTCCGTGTGGGTGTAGTCCTTAAATCTGTACGCGTCTACAGTAAGCGTAAGCAAGATTTCCTTTATCTTTGTTTTCAAAAGTGTCTATCTTTATCAGACCAACTAAAATGGAGGCTTGTTTGCTTGTGTTTGTGTGTGTCCTTGTGTTTGCGCTAGGAATGGGAGCTGTTGCACTTAGCCAGAGACTAACAACTGCTAATTAGCCTGGTCTATAATGATCCATAATAATCGGGGAGAAAAAGCAGCTTTGCCCAGTGATGTGTCACTGATGGCCTATCATTTAGCGTAGTGAGAGATGGATGGAGAGAGCGATGAGAGGGGGCGGAAGCAATTCAGGACCAGGAAATGCTGGTGATCTCTCCCACCCCGGACCGGTCCGGACATACACTACAAGGCTCCGTTCAGGCACTTTGGGTCAGCCCCACAGTCTCCACTCCATTCATTAAAAGGTCCAACCACTCCTTTTCTACTTCATAATATGCAAGTACAAGTGGAATGATTTGAGTGGCTTTTATCTTTTATGATTTCCCGGTAGCAAAAATTATGTGGGATACTCCTTATATACCCACATTCTGCCCTGTACAGTATCAATCAGTGTCCTGTTATGGGGATATTTATTTTATTTTCCGCTAATCAGTTTTTCCTATTATAGATACAGAGCTAGAACAGAATAGGAATACATAACCCAGCTGTCATAGATCTGAAAGGAAAGAAAAGTCAACACAGTTGATTAATGTGCGCTTTAATATGTGACTTTATCACTCTGCTTTGAAAGAACAGTGCTGGAGCCATTTGTACAGCTGAAACTGACCTTTTCATGTTACATGGAAGCATATTTCATTTTACATACTGCATGAGTTGTCTTTTTTATAATAGAAATAAACAAACAAATGTAGACTGTACCAATTTTGCACTCTAAATTCAGTTTATTGGTCATGGCAGCACAAACAAAACAAAACTGAGATAAGGCGTTGTTGACTGAAGGGAGGCGCTGTGCAGAGTCAGGGAATTACTTTGCGTCTGCTCAAGACAACAAAATTAAAACTCTAAAAGCCATCTGAGCTCCTCTTTTCATCAAACCCCCCTACTCAGTGGCAGAACCTTGCATGGCCAAGATGGGCAGCTAACATCCAACCCGGAGCAGTCGTTTGTACTCATCGATGCCTCGGTAATGTCATGTCACCTTATCGGATATTTATATTTCGTGCACTGACGTCAGCCCGGTGTTTAGGTTTTACGTGTAAATCTACAAATCAACACACACACCTACTGTCCCACACACACAAGCACACGCACATAGACGTTAAAGTTTAATCTTAGAGATGCCTGTGGGTACTACCGTTTTTATATAGGACAACATGAGTAGGAGTATGGTGGGATTGAGCTATGATCCTATAGGATTAGGGACACCACCACTCTTACAGTGACAGCAAATCATACCTGAGGTCCCCCAGGATGCAGCGCTGACTCAGATTTTTATGATGACATCATAGACTTAGGTCATAAATGTGGGTGGAGCTTTATTGGCGTGCTTCTTGTTTTAAGTGCAATAATATGTTGTTATTTGTTATTATTATTTATTGTCTTGGAGAATACCTGCTCCTTTTAGCTTTTCTTTTATTATAGTGCCTGTATCTGTCCATTTAAATCTATTTATTTTTAAATTTTGTTTAGCTATTTGTATGGTTTTGGATTTGTAATATAATTTTGTGTAATATTCTGTTCAGTTTTTCATTTGGTTTTACCAACTAAATTTTTTGTTTTTGGAGTATAATATCACACTGAAGTCTGAAGTCCTCCACACTGCATTTCCTTTCTGGCCCGTTCACAGCATAATTTTGACTATAAAAGCTTTTATTCACACTGCAGAAAATGGAGTCCTTGCACAGGTCAGTTAGATTTAAATTCTCTAATAACAGCAGAAAGCTTTGGGGAGTGCATTTAGGTGAAATGTCGACCTGAATGATTGTTAGGATAGAAGAGGGCACTGCTGTAAATCTTGCTCTTCACGAGGGCATTTTCAGAAGGTGCATGACATTGTTTGCAAACTGTATATACATGTGTGCGTTAGACAGAACGGGCCAGCCTGAATGCACTTAATGTCGGCCTAAATAAAACCTGTCTGCTTCAGGAGAAATCCACAGGGAAGCACCAGATCAGTTATAACCACCAAGTCAACGGCTTTTGTGCTTCTTTAAATCCAGGATCTTTCTTGTAAAACCCGAACTGTCTGGCCCAAGAAAATCCATATGGGTTTCCCTGCAATGGCAGCACTGGGAAAAATTTGAACGCTGCATAGGTAAACAAAGTACATTTTAGTACCACCATGCTCTGTTAGCAGCTCCACGCACTCTCAGAGTGCATTAGACTGTAATGGCTGGACACGGAGTGATGCTGCTGTAGAGCTTTAGCTGTCTGTTTTGGCATGGTGAGACGTGTCCAAACCAGAAAATAGTCCCCATGTTTATAGCCTGTGCTGGAATGCAGAGAAGACTCTGTGTGTGAAATAGAGTAAAAGATGTGTGAGACAAGTAAGGGCAAAGAGCAGATGGGATAGAAGTCGGGGGGAGTGGGGGGAAGGGGGGGCGTCGTCTGCCCCGTGAACAAACCTAACTGAGTTTAGCCTACAGGCAGGTACTGCAATTCAGCCTCTGCCACACCCAGATAGTTTTAAAGCAGGAGTTTATGAGAAGTGTTTGAGTTCACATCCCTATTTCTAGTGCTATAGATGTGCTAATATCCTGTGGGACCTGCCTTCACACTTTGTTGATCCCCGCAGAAATGAGCAAAAACAGCAGCAAATGGCCCTATTCTCATTCTTTTGTGGTGCGCAATGAGCTTGGAAGCTCATCATAGAAAAATATCTTCAGCTGTGGAGGATTTACTGGTTTTTAAAACGATCCCAATGCATCTGAGGCTGTTTGATTTGTGGTCAAACCTTCAGCACGCATTTTTGTACAGTTAAAAAAAGCTCTTATTAGCTCGAGTGGATTTTGACCCTATGTGTGTGGTGGCTGGGATAGATTTCAGGAGACTGGTTTTATAGTGTTTCATTAAGTCAACGCTGACCTTAAACGGGTTATTCCTGTGGTCTATAACAGTGGTTAGTTTAACCCCAGGGTTTTCAACCCCTGGTCCGTGACAGTGACTTTCAGTAATGCAGTTTTACTGCCAGGAGCAATTAGAATATATCATTTTTATTTGTGCAATTTTCTATTTTTTATCACTTGTTTCAGAATAATCTAATCCACATAAGTAAAAATTTATACCTCTGTGAGAGAGGACAACCACTTTACTGACAAGAAGAGACAGATTGTTGGCATCTCATCCAGAAATCTCACTAATTAGTTAAGGGAAAAAAAAACTAATGTCAGCCTGTCCCCACCCCCCACATCAGAGGTTGAAAACCCCTTGTTTAGCCTAAATATGTAATAGTAAAGAAACAAATTTGTACAGAAGGTAGAATCCTGACTATTGAGTGTCATCTGTGATGCTGCCTTGTCACACTGCATGAGTATTGAGTATTGTGTGTGAGATTAAGAGTCAAAATGACCTCTCCTTAAGAGCTGTATTCCTTCAGCAGATTAGAAACCCACAGTCCTAGAAAATAATCACAGGTGCTGTTAGCATCTGTGGGCTGATTGACCTATTGATTGGAAAACATGTATCAATGTTGGTAACCCCTAATTGAGCACCGTCTACACAAAGAGAGTCAATTCAATTATACCTGGGTGTAGCCTGGGAAAGTGCTGAATAGACTAGCAGGCTACATTTTATTGTAGCCGTTTACCCAAACCATTTGCCGAAGGCCCTGTGTTGGACAATGCCGCTAAATGATGCGAGAGATATTTGTGTCTGGAGAGTTTGTTGAGCTGATATAAAGTGCTCACACCACATCAACAGACTGCATCTGATTTTTTTCTGGTGTTTATAGGCTCACTTAGAAAGGGAGAAGGCTCAGTATTATCAATTGATGACTTGTTTCCTTTTTCAAATCTGCAAAAAAAAAGAAAAAAAAACTGCTTTTGTTATTATGACTCTTTGCATAAGAAAAATACCAGCCATCTGCCAGCCAATGAAAATAGATGATTTGGTTTATCATGGAAGGCATTACAATAAATGAGGGTTAGTAACACGAGACGTATCAGAGGTGTACATTGACACATATGTCAAAGCTACAACTCAAATGTATTCCCTTTAGTCTCACCTCAGATTGTTACAGATGGTCCCACTGACAGTTATTGACATGTACATTGATGTACATATGGCTTCCTGATTGCCATTTACGCCGGCAACAAATTATCTTTTAAGTGCCAGCAACCCAATCCATTACTGGCATTGACCCTAACAGCTTGGCTGCTGGCCACCAAAGGTTTAGTTTTACATTGGGGTGAGGGACCCTACAGATGGTACAAACCTGTTCTTTTTAAGTGCTGACACTGTATCCATCAATTACCTCTGAGAGTTACCCCAAATCCCTCAAGTTTTAAGCCGCTACTCCTTAGGATGGAACCGGCTAGCATCACTGATTTGAAAAATAAAATACAGAATCGCAAATTAGTTGACTAGATCGGAATCTGCACCGCTGTTCTGCTGCAGTGGTTTTGACAGTCGAATTTGGAAGATATTTTCGCCTCGCTGTTTGACCTTGGTGAGGATAATTTCTTCTCACTCCCCCCATCGCAGAACACACTTTCCACATCTTATCAATATGCTCCACAGTGTCTGTCAAGAATGGAGATGCGTTTAAGTCATCAAAAGTTTTTCGAAGTAGACTGCTAAAGGGAGGATTAATTTGAGGAAAGCGGTCATCATTTGGAGTGAGAAATGCTCAAATTAAAATGTACACCGTAGGATCAAAACGTCTTCCCTAGCTGACACAGCTTTAATGTGCTGGAGCCCTGCCTTAATCTGATCCATGGATCATGCTGGAGCTAATTACCATCTGCTCACTTACACTTCCTGGCCCCGGCATACTGGCTTGTTTTCAATTACCTCCCCTGAAATAAAATTACAGTTTTCATTTTTATTTTTGGCATCTCCACCAGGTGAGGACCATTATGCGGGAGTAGAACAATTGCCAGTTGGTTATTTTCCCCACTGTGTTGATGGCGAGGTAGTGATTTTAGACTACTGACGTGCACTGCCTTCTTCCAAACAATACCCTCCTGCAGCCATCTACCGTAGAGAGCCGTTATTTATGTTTTCTACTCTGCTGCCCAGAACACAGAAACCCTGGCATTACAGATTCAAGTGCCTTACATCCATTAATCGCTGCTCTAGAAACTTTTCATCTTTCATTTATTTGGATAGTGTGTTTCTTTTTTGCTCCTTTTTTGGTCTTATCTATTTTCATCTATTTCATAAATTGAACCGAATTGGGGAAGAAATGCAACATTTCTATATAAGGCAATCTGACAGGAGTCCTTATAAAATAAAGGCAAAAATGTGAATGAATACACAAGCATGAAGATCACACACAATACCAACTGTATTTCATATATAAAGTTCTTGGCTTCTAAGGCGAGAGAGGAATGGCACACACTGAAAGGCCTTTGTTCACCGACGGGGCATTGAAAGGAATTGATCTGTCAATTCTCTATAATCAGTTATCCTGTTCAGGGTCGTGTCAGGCTGGAGTGAGGGACAAGGTACAGACAATTATTTCTTCCACCCAGTGTTCACTTACACAGTATTCACTTATAAGCCGTAATGCAATAATATGTCAGCACACAAATGACATACGCCCTTTCAGTCTAACACAATAAAATTTTGCCTTTGTCAACATCTGAATCAGATTATGCCTGAGGACTCA
The DNA here is from genome assembly GCA_900303265.1 of Brotula barbata. Lineage (NCBI taxonomy): Eukaryota > Metazoa > Chordata > Actinopteri > Ophidiiformes > Ophidiidae > Brotula > Brotula barbata. The sequence continues at coordinate 33,309 of OMNV01007558.1, forward strand.
CCTCATACTCTCATACTAATTATGTCCCTCTACTTTGTACATTTCAGTTGCAATTTTGTAAATAATGATACTGAGTGCATATAAAGGGAGTCATTTTAAGTCCAAGTTGCTGAGATAGGGCAACACCAGCCATCAAGACACCGTGTTGACCTGGAACATTCGCTTTTAGAACACTGATGTCCATCGATATGAATTTCAAATTGATTATGGTCTTTCCATGACATTTGGAAATATCTACTTATTGCCTTTATTCGATTAGAAGCATTGATTTAATGTACTCTAAGTCTGCATTAAGTGTGGAACCATTGCCTTTAAGTCGATATCTTGATCTAAAAAACTGCAATCTGCCCTGAGCAGAGTACAGTCCTTCAGTTTGTCTGGCCCTCATGAGAAACACACTCCCTTGATATGAGATAAGTGACAGAGTAATTTTCATATCCTTACATCCTTACACAGTTACAGTCATTGTACACAGTGCAAGTCTGGCCTAAAATACAAACTGCTCAAAGCTGTTTCTCGACTGTTAATGATGCTGTTTTGCCTGACTGAAGATTTCATTAGTTTCATGTGAAACCCCTCTTTGGGCTATGTCTAATTGAGTCCCATTGATTAAAAGCACAGAACATTAAGACTGCGTACAGCTGAGATAGTGATCCGAGGCAATCAGTCTTCCTGTTGATATGTATTGGAAACTCTTGATACCATCAGCCTCAAAAGAGACTAAGAGAAATATAGTGAACTCACTACTGGAAAACCGATTACTTAAGGTAATTATGATTGCACGGTTAGTATTGCCATGGGGATAGGTAGTCCCCTAGTAAGTAACTAGTGCAGAAGGCATCAGCAGTCACACACTCGGGTGGCAGCCTTTATCAGTTTCATGGATAGTTGATCATTGGACTGTTGAGGGCCCTGTGTAAGACATTCGGGTTTGTTCATCAAATTGATGTGCAATTTCATACCTAAGCGTGGGAGTCAGATGATATCGCCGAGTGTCACAGGTGACCCATGAATGAAGATTTTAAGCTACTAGAGTGTTCCACAGAGTATAGCAGATTGATATCAATGTGACCAGATGGAGATGCAGATGGATTTTCCTGGATACAGTTTCACTCGACAGAAAGGCAATAAAGCACACTGAGATTTTCTCTGGCACGTGATTTCTTTACCTAACGATGAACTCTGTAAAAATGAAGTCTGCTTGCTTTTGGAAGCTGTGTATTTTGACTTTCAGTTAGGAATTTAAAAAAAAAAAGATTCATGGGGGCCTTAAGGTAAGGGAGTGTTATTAATATAAGGAGATCTTGAAGATGTTTCCCACTGCTGTATCCAACACTGAGGACACATGTTAATTCGGGGTAGAAAGGTGGTCTGCTGTCTGTCACATGGATGTCTGTAGCACATATCTGGGAACAGATATTGTGTGGGTGAAGTATAAACATCTCCGCCTGCCTACATACAGTGATGACACACACAGAGGTAACAAACAGCGGGATCACTGCATTCCTGTCAACCTAGCTGCCATTTTTAGCCATTCTGCAGTCTGCCTTTGATCACTGTCATGGCAGAAGCCTTTTGGATGGCTCATGCAGATAGGTGCTCATACACAGCCAAACACACTCAGAGATACACACACACAGGGTTGTTTGGTTGGCTATGAAGACTTGTGTGATACGTGAAATTGTCCAGTAATTAGTAAATAATTAGTAACTGCTTATAAGTAGTAATAATACAAATATTACCACGAGTTAATATAGTAATTGTTGTAATTCTTCAGCTCTAGCGGCCTGTACATCTCACACTACCTCATGGTTAGTCAATTTTCCTTTACACCTGGAAAAATAAATCAACCTATCCTTCTGCCTTTAACACTCTGGCTACTGTTCCTGTGAGCTTAAGTATTTCCCCCAAAAAAAGACAGCACATGGAGAAATGTTCGTAAATTTCAAGGTTCAGTCACTGTTGTACTATGCCAAGAAATAGCAACAAAGACATTAATTTATGTGAATATGTCAGAGTTGAGCACGTCAAAAAATGTGTTCGCCATGAACAGTCACACTGCAAAGCAGTTTAGTCTAGTACTTTTAAGTCATTGTATTCATTTATAATTCAAACTCCCATCAACTTTTCATATTGCAATGAAACAAACTTTCACATTCTCGCTAGGAAAAGCAGTATAACGGACCGTAACTAATTCATCCGTGCTGCTGTCTGTCTGTGTCAAGGCTTCACATGCTCAGCTGGAAAAGCAAAACCATGCTGTTCTCTTGTGTGATGATGGTCTCAATCACCTCTCATTATACTGCAGCGGCTGTGAAAATGTATCTTGGTTTTGTGCCGTGGCTGTCTGAACACATTTTTTCGGACTGGCCCACAAAATCATTCACCCGCCCTTTCTTGAAGCATTTCGTGACACTAATTTTGCATCGGCAATAACAGCATTCATATTAATTGTGCTGCTCTGTGCGAATTGGACTGTCCACCCATCACAACCGTCACAGCAATGTTAAGCTTTTCCCATTATTTTCCAAAGTGGACGTGTTGTTATGCTAATAGATGTTAATGAACTCCTCGCTTGAATGAGCTCTCACCCTCTAACATTTGAGATATCAGAGCAACTGCAGACATGCAAATGTTTTTCCAGCTGTCTGTAAGCGTGACAGAGGGAGAAAAATGATCAAGGTGGCATTTTATATGCGAAAAGCCCAGACACAACACAGGAAAGGACTGGTTGACAAATTAGTTTGTATAAGGAATGTGTAATTTCCCTTTTTTTTACCATGAAACACCATACACACATTTGACAAATAGAAGAGCTGGTTTGTCCCAAAGCCAGCACACATTCCACACCTGCACAGCACAGGTAGGCGTTGAATGGTGTTGTGTTTACCTGAGGAATTTAAGTTGATGAGGGATGTGTTCGCCTCATTGATACTCCACATTGTCACTCACCGGGAAATCCACCTTAGCATAGGTGGGGGGTTTTCAGGAGAGAGGTGATGGCTGAGGGATGAGCGGTAATCACAGTTTCAGTTTGATTTGAAAGCTTGCCTGACACAAAGAATCATATTTCACCGTGACAGCTCTTAGCTGGCATGGTTTGCTACATGTCTTTGCACACACACCCATTGATTGGATAATAGTTTGAATTGTAAGATGACGGTGACTTGCATGAATTACTGCACAAGGAAGTCTTTGTGTCCTTGTCAAAGTAATATTTAGTCCAATTGTGTATGTCTTGTTCAGTCTCCTGCTGTGGATGGTGTGAAAACTATCCCTCCGGCATCACTGATTGCTAAAAGTGTAAGAAGAATAATAGTCTTAAATTATTTGTTCAGCTTATTCACAGCTGAAGCTAACCATGCGTTTGTATCTGGAGTTCATAAATAACTTAGAAACTTTTTTACGATGAACTTTCCACCCCAGTGGTTCCGACAGCAACTTCCTTGCTTGCATTCCCAATGTGCTTCAAGTCTTAAGTATATTATTGAAACTGGAATAACTAGTGATCCAGTCCAGTTATGAAGAAAACATGGGTGCATTTTGTGTGTTATTACATTCCCATGTTATGTTATGTGAAGATTTAGGCTTAAGGTTACCCACAAACACTCCTGCTGCTCATCTACCTTTCCTTGACTGCTTTCAATTTGGAACCTAATACTTGCCATGGTTGCCTCAAAGCCTTTGGCACGCATGTCCTATTGCATCGCTTGATAAATTCACACATTTGATATTAGCTATTTTTGATCATTACTCCTGCATTGAATCCCCTTACATATTACGTTGAACATAGCAAGAAATTGTTTTTGTTTCAACTGAAATCACCCAGCCGCTCTGGAACCATCGAGGCTAACTGCCCTGGTATAAAAGTACAGAAAGTACAGTTTTGGTACCCAAAATGTTGTAAAATGGCCAAACTAAATCAAAACATAACTCATAATACAATGTAACAAATAGCTCTTTTGTTGGGATTACAGTGCGCCTAACATGCCTGCACACGCATCCGAGCAGTTTCCCAAAAATAATTCACCATAAATCAAAACACTCGAAGGAAGAGATATCTTTGTCTTGGCACTGCATGATAAAGACAATCTACTTATTCTGTTATTTGAAATTCACATTTCCTTTTCTTCTCTAGATATTGAGGAGTCGGACGCATAGTAGATGCAGGGTAGTTTTAAAAGTGCAAGCCCTGGAAAATATATCAGAAACACAGAGTGTGCCGTGTGTGTTTAGGTGGTTTTATAGTTATGAAACCTGGGCAGAGACCCCCACAAAGTCCTGTTTTCATCTCCCTTGGAACACATTGTTCGGGTGTTGGATAATCGTGAGATAAGAGCAATTGTGTTAGGCCTGCCAGAACAAACAAAACCTTGCCTTCAGGACAGAGTCTTGCTGGCTTTTGTTTGTGAAAGACTGCTACCAAGCATGGCAGAAAAACCTGGAGGGTGTTAAAAATCCTGAACAGATCTGTTACAGTATTGAAAATAAATTCAGCCAAACAAGCCACTTTGAGTAAAAAGATTTCAAAAAGTTTGCGGCACCACCGGTCTTCAGAGGAATTACATTATCCACTAAACACCGCACAGACCAAAAAGTTTGCACGACAAACAAACTCATTAATAAATCAGTGTTGCTTCTTTTCATGCAATGAATTTTGGGGAAAGGAGAGAGAGCAGTGTGTGCAGTATAAACAAGACGGGAAGTAGGCGAGTATTTATTTTCCGTAATATAAACCCAGGACAACCTGCTGTCAATAACCACACATGATGTTCTCGCTGATGCTGAGGGGAAATCTGATTATACCTGGAGATTATTTGTCAACGATAGGAGGGTGGACAGCAAGTCTGCTTTGCTTGCATGATGAACAACAATCAATAATGCATAAATGAATAACATCGTTTCAAGATGTAATTGCTAGAATCTAATTATACCATAGCTAGAACATTTTGATGACCCTGACACTGCATCGATTCAGACTAAAACTTTCTAATGATGTTTTCCTTGCATAACACGGGGAGAAAGTTGTTGTTTCGTGCATTTTATGAGGTCATCTTTGCATTTGATGTTTATGTAAGGATTTTGTCGGTTTTAGACTACAGCCCACATAGGGGCAGGTCAAAAACTTTGAAAACCAATGAGGCTTCCTCTAAACTCCGGCACTTCTCAACCACAGGGCGGAAATATTGTGGTTTTATTTCCTACACACCTGTGTGAATAATGCTCAGGTACAATCATCACCTGGCTCCCTGATTGCTCCTTTGTTGATAAGGGCTGCAACGAAAAGTTGACATTAGTAATAACAATTTGTAGACAATTGTTTTCATTGTCGAATTATTACCAGGAATATAACTATATTTGGAACGATGCATGACACCTTGTAACCGGATGAGACTGGGACAGTTGGAAAGGAAGAAAAGCAAACAGCTGAGCTGAGATGCATCCCTTCTTACAGAGTATGTAGTCAGGACATGACAAGACAGATTGTTGAGACACAAATAGATCAATAGGTTGTTGCTATGCTAATGCTAATGCTAGCACTAGCATTAGTTGCCCCGGCCATTTGAGTTAACATGCCACTCCTAACAAATACCTTGTTCCAAAGGTTCTAAAAAACGTAAAATGACCAACAATAATATTAGCAAGATGACAATGGTGGTAGACAACCTTTTATATCCAACTTAATAATTTCTATTTGAAAATCATTTTCTGAAAACTGAAGCAGGAGGATTTCCTCCGGGTGCTCTGGTTTCCCCACCCACAAAAAGATGTGTGTTGGGCTAATCACTCTGGCTATTGCCCCTAACCAATGCTCTAAATGGAAGATCTGTAGTTGGTCCCTTGGCTCTATTGTGTGTGTGTTTACATGTGGATGTGAGTGCTGCCCACTGCTCCTCATAGTTAGGATGATAAAGTTATGTTCTTCTTCCTCTGGTTTGAATTTGTATGTTGAAAGAAAGGAAAATATTAACTATTTAAAAAGTGGATAGAAGAAGATAAACAGCAAGGACAGCGCTGAGGGAGGGGTGACATGAGGCAAGGGGCACAGGTCAGACTTGAACCAGCCCTGCGGTATGTGGCATCTGATCTACCACCAGGATGCCGCAGCCTAATTTATTTTGGACAGAATACTTTTTGTAACAAAAGAAACCCTAAGTATTTATACTTGTATTTCGGTGAAACTCATTTAAACATACATTCTAAAGATGGTGTTGAGTTGGTTCTGAGTTAAGCATTGTTGTCTCGCAGAAAGCTGCATGGTTCAATACCGGCAGGTTGTTGAAAAAACGTTTTTCTGTTTATCTGGTGTCGTGTTCCCACAGTCCAAGCACACACAGGTGAGCGGGAAATTCTACATTTCACTCAATCAATGCCAGGTCCAGACCCCTCTGACCCCACACACCACAAGTGGGGTGGATATTTTTGTTGCAAACATGACAGGCACAGGTTGCTGTGGAAACATCATGGTTTTAATATTAAAACCAGGTCTTACCACGAATAATTGAATTTTAATTCTAAAATATTCCCGAAAAGGCAGATTTGGTTTTCTGAGTAAACTGTGACAACAGAATAGAAATACAGAGGCATGTTTGTGGTTGTCTTCGACAAACTTTATCCTGGTGGTGATAAACACTTGACATTTGATAGTCTCTTCACCATCGCAATTCAAATTTTACAATTTATTTTTTATTATAGTTTGTTGTTGTTGTTGTGCCTAAAATCCCCACAGATAACTGGTTATTCTGCTCCATACCTGTATAGATAAAAAAAGAATGCTGCAGCTTTCTTTTTATAACTCAATTGCATTCATGCATTAATGTAGAGCTACTGTGACATATTCTGTTTTTGTGTGTGTTTGTGTGTGTGAGTTGTGTATTCTGCTTCATGTTCATTTGTAAGGCATTTTAAGACACAGTCTGCCAACTGAAATCACTTTGGGTTGGTGTGTATTAGTGGTTAAGTGTGCATTTGTGTAGACAGGATGGCTGTCATACATATTGTACAACATTTGCAAAATGGTGGAGGCAGGAATGTAAATTTTTGTCATCATGACAGGTCAGACGCATGACAGACGATGAACACAGAAGGAGATCGCAATGACCTGTTGTCTGTCTGTTGTTAGCTCTACTGCTGTTCCCTTTGGCTTGGTGATATAAGTGAAATGCTGCTGTCTTTGATTTTCTGAGGAAAAAATTGGTAGTACTTCTTAATCTTTCATTGCGGTTATTGCGGAGATTATATGTGTGTACATATATATATATATATATACAATGTAATATGTGTAGTATATACGCCCATAAACTCCTCATACCACGGTAAATAACATACATATTTTTGAACATGTATTTCTCTGTCTGTCTTCTCTGGCCTGTCTTGTTTTTTGTTTTTTTTATATGGAGTGGAGCGTGGGAAAGGATGCACTGATAACCAGAGTCAAATTCCTTGTATATGTGACATTACTCGTCCAATAACTTTGATTCTGATTCTGATAGATAGCAGGATATTAATGTTTTAGCATCCAACATGCGACACTGTATAGAACGTCACAAAGTTAGAATTATATAAAAGATTCAATTGGTCGGTCAAACTCAAGATCAGGCACTATGATTGGCCAATATGAAACTATTTGGGATACAATTTTGACTTGAGAACGTTGTGATTGATGGAACAGAATTGCACATCACGGAGAGCCGTATGATAATCATAGTTAATCAGTCCCCCGTGATTTAATTCAGTTAAACAACAGCTCAAAACACACAGTGGGTTTTTGTCCTGCCTGAGAATCTCAGCCTGTGAATTGGCTCATAAAGAATTCCATTCAAAAATCAGGAGGACAAGCACTCCAGCTCTTTGGCTGGCTGCATTCGTATCCTCTGCATGTCATCCAGAGAGAGAGATCCTTTGGCAGGCATGGATTCAGACACATCACTCTACTTCACATTCTCTAAACATGGGGGATAGTGCCAGTCAGGACAATTACTGAAACACAATATTTATCTGCTGTTTTGATGTCACTATTTGTCAAAGCCTTGTAGAGGATATTAACCGTTGCTTTTCTTCCTGATCACTTAAGGACACAAACAGAAATATTACCTTGACGTCACTGAGAGAGCAAAAAGAAAACAAACGGAGTTGCTGATAGTTTCTAAACTTAGAGAAGTCATTTTTAGTCCATGTTCAGTTCATCGTGTTCTGAAGCTTCTTCCACATATATTTTCATAATTGGCCATCCAGCTGAAACTGGTTAGGCGGTTTGTTTACTTTTTCCAGAAACTGTTATGTTTTTATACATGATAAAATTAGTTTCCTCTCGCAGCAGAATTCCCATATGACTTATGTGATGCCAGAAAAAAAAACATAACAAGCACAGCTTTGTTTTCATACCCTCCAACATACTATAAGGGGTGCTGCACGATGGCTCTGTGTGCAGCTTCTATGAACGAACGAAGAAACAGTGAAACTGTGTTATGCAAGGTCATATTTTTATGGGCAATAAAAAATAAAAGCTGGCTAACAAGTCAACTGAACTAAAACTTAAAAATTGTCATTACTTAATAAAGCAAGAGAACATTGTAGCACAGTATCAAAAGATTTATAATAATGACATAGGACTCGTTATCATTATTGATTATTAGGATCAATAGGATAATCAATAATATTCAGGTCTTTCTGATGTGATAATCCTTAATTTTTCTATTTCTTCCTTTTTCAAACAATAACACTTTTACATTTTCTAGTCATTTGACTGATTTTTTTGTTTTCATAAGCATCTTTGTATAGGATTTTTACAAATAGTGGCGGACCTGGCACTCCCAGGAAAATGTCAATGGCTTCTAGTGATATGAGAAAGCGATGCGAAGGCTTCTGTTTGCTGTTATAGAAAAACCCTTGCCTACATTGTTCAAAAAAAGAAACAGTGCCATTGAGAAGAAAGTATCAAGGTACATAAAGAACAAAATGAGGCCTCTCCAATAGATTTACTCCCCCTCGTGAACACGCTTTTCACCATCACTCTTTGCTTTATACATTAGGTTGGGATTATGATAGATTTCTGCTGTTTTGCCGCATCTTAAGCTGGCATTGATGCTCACTTCTAACATCATCACATTGATTTCTTTGTGAATGTCAACGAGTGATACATACCACATCATAGCAGCATACTTCATAGTAACACTGCAAGGGGAAATCTCAGTACCTCATCATTATTTCTCCTATTACTCTTTTACAAGACTGCATGTGGGGAGTTGAAAACAAATTTTACTCCGTGAAAAGAAATGGTTGAACCTTTTGGCCTCAACATTCAAACAGCAGTATGTTCAGGACTTAAGTGGTACAATCGGTACAATGACTACATAATACAAAGCTATTCATCTTCTTTTCCTGAGTTTAAAGATTGAACAGAAAATCATCCAAACCAAAATAATCTAGTTTAATCCATTTATTATGTATTTGTTAAAAACTAAAAAAAATGTGAATAACACAATCACAAAATCCTAACTGGAATAATCAAAGTAAGAAACGTAGAAATGATGCATTTTAATTAAAAAGTTGAATTCTGTTCTTGATGAAATTATAGCATTGGTTTCCGATCATTTCTCAAGAGTATCACAGCAAAATAGGATCTCTGTAATAGTCGGACTGTTGGGTTGTAAATAAAGGTTTTGATTTGAACACAACTCCACAAAGAGCCATGGAAGTATCAAAGGACGAGCACAAGGCTCCGATTGAGCTACAGCCTTTAATACCACTTTAGTCAGCAGCTGCTCCCATGCACTTTATGGCCTCACTGCATTGGAATGACCACTATCTGAACTGCCTCTTGTTCTGCATGTTTAGCTGAAAGCTCAAAGAGAGAGAGCTGGAGCGTGAAGACCTTAGTGTACCTCTGTCCATCCATCTTCTCTCCACCCCCTTTCTCCATCCTCCCACAGTCCACATGGCTGGGCCGTGCCAGCATAGCAACAACTCCGCCTCAGTGCCCCTTCAGTCTTATGAAGAAAGGATTTTGTTTGGTGGTGGCATAGCATCGTAGACAGAGCTCTATAAGCTTGACCTGCCAAGCTTGACTTTGTCCTCGTCCGCCATTGACCTTAATGAGAGGTATGCTTGAAATGTGCTGCTGTGGCCTTTGGTGTTACTATACAGACTGGTGTACCTTCATTTGCTTTTGCAGCCGTGTTCTTCTTCACAAGCTGTCACTGTCAGACATTCGTATGTGGGAGGTGCTGCTCATTGTAAACAGTCTTCTGCGGAGTGTGTGGAAAGTTAAAACTTATCAGCATATGAAAAAGCACATTTATACATATTTATCCTTATTCTTCTTATTCAGTCAACGGTGATCAAAGGTGATGAATGAGAGGATGTAGGGCTCCTGAGGTTTGTCCTCATTAAATAAATATGTGAATCTCACTTGACAGGCTCTACAGTTTTTGTTTTGTCGCTGTGATCTCTCTCTTCCATTTTAACACGGTACAGTGCCACTTCAACATTAAGGTTTTGCTTTGCACAAGCACATCTGAACAGCACTTGTTGATGGAAATCCAGTTGGGATTCCTACCATCACGTAAAAATGTGCCTCTTAAGCTGCAGTATGGCCGCATGCTGCAAAATTGCCAAAACTTGCAAAATGCCAAATGACTTAATAGTCATGGCCTCAAGTGGCTGTTGGAATAATGCAGTACATTTTTCATAATATACAATAATAATACAGCAGAGTTTTGTTTTTGTGTGTTGCAGTATGGGCTGGGGAGACAGTGACGGCTCTGTACGGAGAAACCATTATTGTGCCATGTAATGACGGAGCACCACTGCCAGAGGATCTAAGGTTCATCAAGTGGAAATATGTAAGTAGACCATAAAGGTAACGGTGTATTTGTAATGTAACATGGTTTATAAATGGGTACACGCTATGAGTGTTTCCACTGTAAAATGTCAAATAGCTTCTTCAAAGACTACGGCAAATCCATGATAATATGGATCTCTGTCATAACTCATTATACTTGTGATTTTATACATATATACTGTATATATAAACAGGTGCAAGTGAATTTCGTCAATGATAGTCCTGTTTCATTTAGGTGCATCAGTGAGCCAGCAGGCAGGAATATCAGAGAAATGGCATGGCTAAATGGAATGCAGCCAATATTTATGTTATTAGTTACACCTGTGTTTGATTAGTTGAACTGTTTGCTGTGGGAGAGTTCCATCGTACATCATCGGAAGGAAAAAATGCTGAGGAATTCAGACCAGAAAAATAAAAGAAATGCATTGAAACTTGACAGAACAGAAATTAAAAGAGCAGGATCATAAATACAGGACGTTCGTCGTCAACATCACTAAATGACATTCTTGTAGTAACCTTGACAATAATGTAGCTACCATATATAATTCATGACGAGTATTCACTGTCTCTAAGAAGCAGCAGATGATCGGAAACATTTTGTTTCAAATTTCTTAATCAACAGTAGTGTGGGCATTCATTAAGGCGATCTACAACAGGATAATTGTAAACATTCTCACAAAGAGAAGAATCTTTTATACGTGCTAGAATTGTTGGCTCACACAAACCTGTTTGCAAGGTTGGATCCCTGCCTGTAAACATGAAGTGAAAGGTGCTCATTTTTTTGCCAAGAATGCTGTCTGAGGATAGAAAATGCCAATGCTTCATTATGATATTCCTTATCTCAGGAATAAATGCATGATACCGTGACCCTGTTCTTAACATCCAACCATTCCCTGGAGGGGATAACATCTTTACTTTTCACAACAATACTACAGTAATACAACAGAACACAGAGACTAGAATCTGACGTTTATCAGTCCCTATCTGAATGCTGTACGGTGAAGACTGCAAGACAGTAATGTGTTGTGTTAAGTTGTTCTGCTGGAAAGTTTGGTCCACAGTCAAACTGAGAGGGAAACTTCAGTTTTTGCAAGTCGAAATACTGTAGTTACTTTCCTGTTGAAATAGCTTAACTTACTAAGTGCCTCATCTGGTTTCTGTGTCAGGAATGTGGTAAGAAAAAAATCTGGATAAGTTCTTTATTACACGAGAGGATCATCTTTATCAAATGTTGAGGCTTTTTGCAAAAATAAAACATATGGCGAGAGGTAAAGGAGTTAAGAAGAAAATGTAATAATAACAATAATGGGTATAACAACCTAGAAGTTATTGCAGAGGCTAGGAGCCGTTAACAAATATTTCAGAATTTGATAGAATTGAGTGGGAGTTCTAATTAAATTATTATCTTATTTGATTAACCTCCCAATAAACAGATGTCCCTTTCCACAGTAGTTCTTCCTTTAAGTTTGTAATATGTAATACAATGCAACAGTATGTAACATGTGCAACAGATTTAGATTGAGCACACAACTCAAAAAACCTGAACGTTAATGAAGTTGTGTAGAAACACTGAAGTAGTGCAATCTAACATCGTTATTCATCTCTAGGATTAGATTTAAACTTCCCGTAGAGAATGTTTCTGTAGAAGCTGAGAGCAAATAAATGTAAGTCTGCGCCGGAGTTAAGTGTGCTGAAGTGTGTCTTGATTCTCCTTAATTATTCATTATAGATTTTCCTGCAGTACCTTCCAGAGTGTGTTGAATAGGCACAGTTAAATATACTGTATGCCAATGTATACATTAAACGCTCAAACACTGCAAACACACGTTCAACTGCTACAATAATGGGCCGCCTGTCAGTGAATCAAATTCGCTTCCGTGCAAGCGAGTAATGAGGAACTGTCTAAAGATGTGCGTGCCATCAGGTGCATTTTAAAGCTTGGCTCCTAAATAAAACATCCACCAAGAGAATGGAATTTTACATAATTCCCATCCATTTCATACCAGGTTGATCTGTCATGCAGGTTAATTATAGACCTTCATAATCCATAGTGCAATTAGACGCAAATGAGATAAATGAAGAGCAGATGTACCATGTCATCTAACCTTGCATTAGACACTCGGTACGGCCCTAATTTGTATTTTACGGATTTGGCAAATCCAACCCTTAAATATTAGAAATGACAGATTTGAAGCTGCATCATACACTTTCGTATATCTCAGTTTAATGAGCTGTAAATATGAAAATCTGTGATTTAAAGTATCATTTGATAAACATGTTTGTCCTCCTCATCTAGGAGACAGATGTTGGCTCTCCAGGTGATCTGCTGGTCAAACAGGCTAAAGGTGAAGCCACCGTTCAGGCCATCGATGGCTACGCTGATCGTGTCAAAATCGCTGAAAACGCCAGCCTCCTCATCAGCCATGCCACTCTGAAAGACCAAAAGACCTTCACCTGCATGGTGGTGTCAGACATGAACCTCATGGAGTACCCCGTTCCGGTTGTTGTTTACAGTAAGATGGATGTTATTTGATTCTTATTATTGAACCCTAAGGAAACATCAGCAGAGGAGGAGAAAAGATACAAAAGCCTGTCACTGTCAATATTGTCATTAGTATCACCATCACTGCTGCCCTCTCAGTGGCTGAGTGTCACTACTGATGACACTATCACTGTCAATCGATATAACAGTTAGTGAGTGTGATTTATTTAATTGAAAAAACTCACGATGCTCATTGACTCTGAAATTGAAATGAAATAAATAGGCTAGGCTAGTGAGAGAATATTTTCAATTTCAGTTTTTAATGAAATCAAACATTACATGTATTTTGATAAATTATCAGTCTCATTATTATTATTATACATTTAAGCCAGTATATGTTGAATTAATTGTGCCTCTAATATGCAATGAAAAAACAAACTAACAGTGCTGGCCCTCGAAGCTGAGCTGATTGACCCAAAAGGGGTCACGATCCCATAGTGATAGTGGCTCAAACGTTAAATCATAACAGACACAGACAGATGCACCACGTTTCAATGACTGGAGGGATGTGTAGCTGACATTTGCATCAAATCTATTAAAAATGTATTATAATTGTAAACAAGAGTGGAGTCCCTGCACTGTATTGCAGAGGATATTAAGGTACTCAGAAGGTTCTATCAAGCAGTTCATACTTAAAGGGAATTTTAATTTGTTTGTTGGCTCTGCTCAAACACACCACAGTGCAATATCAACAGCAGTGGATTGTGTGTTTGCTGTACTGCGGACTAAAACTTCCTGATTTAGAGGAAATATTGGTCCCGTTATATATTATTTATATATTTGACCACTGACAATCCCCAAGTTGTTATACTTACAAGTGAAAGTGTAATTTTGGTCTGATAGAACTTTCTCAGAGTCGCTCTGATCACTTCCTTTTATACGACCGTGACTTGAGCCCACGTTCAGCCCAGCATCTCCCAGGAAGTTCCCAGTCAATGGAAACAACAACTGAGCCGTGCAGAGAGCCCACATGAGGTCTGCTTTAGTATCGCTCTGCATGGTTTGGGGAGGATTCGGCAGCATTTGTTTTTGCCGTATTAACTCATTTATATTCTCCACTCTTTACTTCATTAGTCAGCGGTAATAATAAATGCAAATAGCAAATTTAATTGTCTGAGATATATTTTATCGCTCTTCAAATACACATAACAAGCTCGTATTTGTCAGTTTCCAATCCATTTTGTGAAAATCGTTCCATTGTAACCCATTATAGAGAAGTCCCTTGCATAATATTTACAGAAACTCATGAACTCCGTCTAATTAACCAGAAATGAATGAATACATTTCTAATGTCAATTCAGTAATTTACGAGTGACCTTTATTAAAGCAATTTTACTAACAAACAGCTGAGTTGTAATAGCATTAGAACTTACGATGTTATCCAGACTGGTTTTACCCACATTGTTTCCACTCATCCTTAAAAGAAATATATATGGTTCTGAACGTGAACTTTACCCTAAAACTGCTTTGTATCGGCCTCTAATGGGTTTTGCAAACCCAAGCGTGAAATAGGACATGAATAGACTACGTTAAAGGCCTCAGAGAGCGTATTAGCTGGTAGTTAACAGGAAGCAGCTTGAATTATGTCCTACAGCTTGAATATTAACAGCCCAGTCGGTTCGCAGCTATGCTCTTAACTCGTCGCTTTCCTAACTTTGTCCGTGGCTTCGTGCTGCACAATCTCACGAGGCCTTCGACACACGTTCAGTGACAGGAGTGTGAGGAAACTTGTGTAAATTTCCCTTCAGCCACACAATGTCAAATAATGATTCTTTTTTTTTCTTTTGTGTATTTAGAGAAACCGTCATCAGTTGCAATCATGGACAAGGCCAGGGAACTGCAGAAGGACAAATCAACAATGGTAATGTTTACACTGGACACCTTGGTTCATTGTACACTGAACGTGTCCCTTGTATTTTTTTTAAGGCTTCTTGTCACAGTGCATGAATTTTGCACGCTCTCGTACATACCTATGTCTGAAATTTTTTAACATTTTTTTTTACAAACTGGATGACCTGTAAATGTGGTTAACATGCTGCAGTTTCTATTTGATGAAGCTTGTGAAATTCTGTTGTCTATAACTGTATAACTATCCGAGGTAGATTGCGAACAACACCACACGCACGTGACATGAAAATAAGTGCAGGGAGAGGTGTTGCGTGATTCGCT
Organism: Brotula barbata; assembly: GCA_900303265.1. Taxonomy (NCBI): domain Eukaryota; kingdom Metazoa; phylum Chordata; class Actinopteri; order Ophidiiformes; family Ophidiidae; genus Brotula; species Brotula barbata. Next base: position 48,863 of record OMNV01007558.1, read on the forward strand.
ATTTTGGTCCCAGTCCAGGTGCATAAAAAACTGACATCTTCGATAATTCACAGTTATCCAGCCAGCCTGAGGCATCAGAGGAAGTCATGAACAGGAGACAAAAACAAGTCGAGATTTTTGCAGGATTTTGTACTCTACACTCGTAGGTAACTTTGCACATTCCAGCCATAAAAAAAAGTGTTTTTATATTTTCCAGGAAGCCACTAGATTCCAGCACGGCATGAAAGTAACCATGTTTGTGTCTGTCAGTGTTTTTTTCATTTTAGCCTGTATTGCAAGGCTAAAATCCCTAAACTAAATCCCTCCCTAAACTGTCAAGAAACAGAATGATCAGCCACAAAACCCAGTGGGAACCAAAATGCGGTAGTTGATTCCACTTGACTGCTGCTCCAAGCTGTGATTTCAGCGTTAGTCGCTAAATAGAACATTTTTTTTACATGAGAAATAACCCATTTCACATTATTCCTTGCAGGTCTTGCTTGTCTGCTTATCGTTTGTCTTCCAGGTTTTGGTTTTTGGGCAACGTAGCTCATTAATTCAAAGCAAACAGTCTGTTTTTGGACATGGCAGCATCCTTGAAAACACTACTTAGAGGAGTTTTGTAAATGGATCTCTGCCCACAGCTGCATTCCCACACAACATTAACATAACTTTGTAAAGGCAAAGAGTTGTTCGCTGTGATGGATTATCTGTCCCAGACAGGTTCTGCGGCTCTTCAATTAGATTTCATATTGTTCTGAAATGATGTGAAACAAGTAGCTACTTTGAAGGTGGAAAATCAATCTATAGCCATATGGCACGCTTTGGAAAATGGTTCAGCAGCAATTTAAAGTATACACAATTTGTAGTTAATGATCTCAAACATGCAAAACTTTTCAGTAAATGGTGTTTGATGAAAAAAAGACACGATTTAAAGAAATGGATTTCTACCAGTGAGTGAGTGTGATCATTTGAGGTTAAACCAAACGTATTTCTGTGATAAGCTGATGGTGGCGCAGGCATCGTCAAGTACATGTCCCTGTGGCTGTCTCTCTACTCTTTGTCTCTCTACCCTCTCTTTCTTTCTTTCTTTCTTTCTTTCTTTCTTTCTTTCTTTTCTCTGTCTCTCGTCCCATCCTCTCTCTCTTTTCTGTGTCTGTGTCTGTCGCCTCTGTTTTTGATTTGAATAAAATTGCATTACATATACACACACATACATTATACAGTATACTGTCATACTTACTCTCTCAACAAAGAAACAGAATTATGCAGCATGCAGGAATTTCTGCTATAAGAGTGAAGAAGGGCTTTCTTTCCAACTTGTTGAAGGAAATATATTTTGCAGCTCACCTTGCCAGTCTACATAAAGGTCCTATATGTTAACACACCCTAATAAAGGTAAAACCAGTTTAGCTTTGACTTTGAAGTCCACAACAAACAAAATGTGATGCTAGATTTTATATATTTATCTTATATTCTCTACATTCAATCCAATTTTGCTCAATTTTGACTTCCTTACATTGGGTTTCAGTCCAGTCTGAGTGCAATTTTATATATATATATATATATATATATATACCGGCAGCAAGTTCACAGTGGTCATCGGTCTTAACTCTCACAAGCTTTGCACATTTTCCCCCACCACATGCAGCCTATACACATTTATTATGGATCAAGTGAGTTCTGCTGCTTCTCTTGGTACTTCCACCTAAATATTCAGGTAGTATTGAACAGCTTTGAGCATTTTGTAGTGAGAGGGGAAAGATAGGCAGAGACTAAGGGTGAGAAGGACAGGAAAAGGAGGAGTGGAAAAGAGGGATTTCAGTTTTGACAAGTAGCGAGGAGGATGATGGAGGGTATGGTTGATACATACTCTGTGGAATTACAAATTAAAGGAAAAGTGCCATTCTTGAGTGGTTACTGTGGAGAATGCAGCAGGCTTGGGCTGTGTCCGCCTTTGAACGGTATAGATGGTGGCCCCATCGTGTCAGGAAGTTGTTTTAAAACAGCCAAGTATATTTCTTTATGGAGAAATGAAATGACCCACAGTTCGTAATTCATGCATTAAATGCCAACTGCTTCAGAAATGAGAAAGTACATACCGAGTCTTTGGTCTCGCCTGGGAAATGGTGTCAAGCTTGTAGCAATATCAGTAGTAAAAATGTCAGTGTAAGGATGAATGATTTAGATGATTTTGAGGGTGTGTAATTGAGGATAACTCATGAAAGTGAAAGTTCTTTCAACCCACATCTAAGTCATACTGTAATTACTGTACGCATACAGCTGTCCTAGACATTTAAGTTTTAGAATGCAAGATCATGTTTACATCTGGAGGCTGACGGGACTGAAGATATGCTGATACTGCTGATGTAACCTGCTGTGGGCGTGTGTGTGTGTAGGCGAGGGGCTTTTTCTCTTTTGTGGTTGTGTCGGATTACACAGATTTTCCTTCTTCGTGTTTTGTCCAAGCTCTGTGAAAGCTATTTGTCTGAAAGTAATAGAAAGCAGTCTACATGTGTGAATGATGCTTTTATTTTCAGCGGCTCACTCAAACAGGCTACAGTCACTGAAAATCATTCACTGAAAACTTGAACTAAAGGAGTGTGTCATCTACAGAAAACACAGTCGGAACCTGGTAATTGTTTTGTGTAGTTGCTGATGTTGTACCTTACATAGGGTCAGACCCCAGAATCCATTAGGAGGAACCAACTGAAGAGCAGGCTCAACATATCCTAGAGCATTATTGTCCTTTAACTCGTGGCCCGCCTATCCATGTATCCAGGTTACACGAGTGACAGAGGAGGTGGCAGTGGCTAAAGTTTATTTAGTGGTGGAAAGAAAGCATCGGAGCGTGAAGGAAAACAGAAATTCTTTTTTTTGCTGTTTATTTGACAAATGTGGTGTATACGCATGTTGCAGATGAATTATAACTAAAAAACAGTGGAGCTCTGCTCGCTGGTGGCCCATCAGCAATACAATCAGCCGTGTGATATTTGGACATATTGTTTCAGGGGAGGTATCTGAAGAAAAGCTGACAAAGGCTTGACTGAATCACCATGCATGCAAGATGTCTTTTTTATTGCTCTGAAAGTGTCACATCCTGCAGCCATAACACAAATATGTCGTCCATATTTGTGTATTCTGACACATATAGACCTCTGGCACATTCTATCTCTGCACCACTGGGTTGAACTGTGGCAAAACTAGAAAAACTAGATACGACATAAACACATTTTGGAGTGGAATGAGAGGAGTTCGATTTATTTATTTATATTGTTCCTTTGAATGCTTGGTAATGGATTTGAAAAAGGATAAGAATATCCACTTTGTCTGAATGGTAGAAAAGAGCTGGGCGCGTTTGGATGGGAACCTTGCTGTGAGCTGATGGTCGTTTAAAGCAAGCTCTCCTTGTGGACCTGCGGTATGTTAAAAGCTCTTTGTATTAGTTTAGACTATCAGACAATGAATGGTTGCTGGGGGATGTTTTGTTATCTCACTCAGACAGCACATAACGCTATTTTCTCTCCTCCTATGGTGCAGCTAATAGCTTTGCTTTTTCCAGCCTTCCCCGGTATATAAAACCATGCACTGAATAAAGTTGGTGGGTTCATTAGTGGGCTGAAATACAGGATTTTCACTCTCCAGCACAACCGACACAGGAATTTAAGCCATTGCATGTTATCAATGGAGAGATACCAAAGACGCTTTCCCTGCAGCACCCTGGCAAACAACAGCAGCCACAATACAAGCAAACACAATCAGATGCATGCATTTAGATTCACACGTGCTCACGTTCTCACACACACGCCGCAGTGGTATTTGCTAATCCTCACACATCAGTTCTGTCTAAAAGGCCCAATAATATTTTCTGTAACGTCATGACCGTAATACACCGGACCAGCAGGGGTTTGATAGGGTTGTTGATCACTGCCCTGTGCTCTGTTTCGGAACAAAAAACTCTCCACTGTGCCGCACATTTGTAGATGCTCACCATCCCCTTCCACCTACTGGCATTTTTAACCGCTCAGTGATGGAGGACAATGTTACGAGCAAGCGAGTGGTGTTGCAAAACAATTCAGCCACCGAAGCTAAAAAGCCTGAAGCTAAATAGAAGGTAAATGCCAACGCATCATTATTATTTTGGTATGTAACATGCTGATATGTTACATATTTACTGTTGGATTTATACATTAATTAACTAAGATTCTTATTTCTATTGCTTATTTCTATTACTAACGAGTCCTGCTGGATTCATGAATATGACCTAAAACTCTGCTGCTGCTTATCAAAAAGATGTGACTTGAATGAGGTCTGGTTTTATCGTTTGAATTTAAACTTGCCACGTGAATGAAAACGTTCAATTCAGCTCTTTGTTTGGGTCATATCACACATATTTCATGTTCCATGTTGCTATTTTTAAACCTTTGAAATACTTGAAGTGCTAAAAACATCTACACTTGTACTTGCCCTTGCTGCAACACGGCTGCACACTGAGTACAGCCTCTTTGTAAACCAATACACAAGAAATATGCTGCACAAATTCAGTAGCAGTAAGACGGTGCAGAAGGGAGATGCATCTAAATATAATTACATGTTGGTAATGATGGTAACACACTGTTGTAACATTATTACTAAAAAAGGATAATAGGAACAATGCAACAACACAGTGGAAGACATAAGAGGTTTTGTGACGCCATTTTGCCTCGTCATAGCAGGAAAAGCATAGCTGCAGCTCAAAAGAAGCTTTTTGGGTGTGTTCATGAGTAACGCTGGTGAGTCACCATTTGCACTACCTGATCCTGGCACTGACATCTGCATGAAATGCAGCCAGCATTACACGATTAGCTAAGCTAAACCTGTCACAATGAAAGTATCTGCGGTGATACACATCGTATGTTGATGCAATAGGAATCTGTGCAGAACCAATCAGACGGAGCTTGGAGTAGCTACACATGAGCCGTGACAAAGCTGTGATACACAGCTCTGCATAGCTCAGATTATACCAACAATCAGTGACGACACAGTGACTCATGCTGCCTTCTCCATGCTATTGAACTCCCAGAGATGGACTGATCTGATAGTCATTTCCTCTGAAAGGCATTACATGAGGGTAGCTTGAGCTGAAGCTACATAGGTTCCATTTACACAGCAGGTTTTGAATGTGTATCTGTACATATATAAGAGTTTAGACCTGACACACCTGCATGTCCAAATGCGGGTTTAGTTTGGTAAAAACAATTCCAATCTGTGTGTTTAGATTACAGTTACATTGTCATAGCTGATGTGTATTACATTTATTTTCGCATGTGAATGTGACCCACAACTGATCTAAGAATATTTGATTCTATGTGCTTTTTTTTACTTGTTAGATTAACCATCAGTCACTTGTACCTGGTGATGTAAATGTATCATTTGTGACCAAGATCAGAACACTGTATTTATACAGGGTACCTTGCAAATAGTGTAAAAGCAGGTGATGCTGGGAAGAATGCAGACAGGCCAATTAAACACTACAATATGCTTTTATGATTATTCATTGGGACTTGACATTTATTAACCTAGAAGGACATTGGGAGACGGAGCATGGGTTGGACCTAACAAAGGTCCCCAGCTGGAATCAAGCTGGGGGTGATGAGAAAATTATGCATTTTAGTGGCCCTCTAGGACAGCAAAAGTACACACAGTTTTATTCATAATGAATAAAAATGAATAAACCAAAATAAAAGCTCAACTGAGGATAAGGGTTTGGTAAACTGCAAAAATAAGAAAAGAAGAAATGGTAAGAGCAGATGGAAATTGGGTTTCATTTTTTTCATACTCATTTCATGTTTATACTGAAAAGACATCTGCTAGACAGGTGAATAAATTTGTGTGACCGTGAGAAAATACTATCAGTAATACTAATACCATAAAATCATGAAATGAACTGAGAGATACAAACGCACCAAAACATACTGGAAAGTTTTTCTGTCAATACATGTTCATATAGTTACAAATAAGTGGGCATTCTCGCAAAATGTAATGGTTTCTATCAAACGTGCAGGTTTATCTTGCGTCAAGTTTACTTCAGTCGTCCAACCGCCAGACAGGATGTGAAACCAGGAGATTTGGACAATGAATGTCCTTATGAGTCATTGTTTATCTGTCCTGCGCATATTGTATCTATGCTACCGTTGCTGACCTTCACTACTGGAGATGTAACAGACAACAGCGTGCTCATGAGAACAAAGCGTAATTTATTTCTGAATGAGGCGGTTGTTTGTGATTTCTGGATTATTTCCAACATTCTCCTGTAAATGTTGTAAAGCAGATATTACATTACGCAGCTCAAGGACGTATAAACAAAAGACTGATATGTCCTGTGAAGCTGATGATAGTTCGTATTTGTGTTGATAATTCTCAGAAATATTCCTGTCACACTGACACAACCTCTAAAATTATCTTTACACGGACGCACCACAATAAAGACGTTATAATGTTAGTAATAGAATCTGTGTAATAGCATCTTGTGAAGATGAAGTTCTTTTAGTCGAGTCAGTTTAATCTTGTCACATAAACAGCTGGGTGAATGCTGTTAAGTTCTGTTATAAATGAACACATAATCACAGGCTGGATTCTGCTCTTTTTCTCATATATCTTTTATTGTGTTTTTCAGCTGGGAACATGTGTTGCCAAAGATGCAAACCCTGCCGCAAGGATCACATGGACAAAGGATGGGCGACCCTTGGAAGCGGATGGGAAGGGTAATGCATCACATCCTGTTTGCTGACACACCCAGAAACTATTCAAGAGTCATACCACACAAAATGTTGTCACTCAGAAAGTTCCCTTGGGCCAGCACCAGTATTTTTTTACAGCAACAATAGAAAGATAATGAAAACTGTCAAAGTGTATCATATTTACTCACGACAATAGATTAGATTGTAGACAATAGAATCTATCACCCCTTGGCATTTGTCACCTCTGTGACTAATAGCACCTACTGTAGGTGATTTTGTTGTTTCCACACTGATACTGTAAGGTAATACAGCATCTGACTGTTCGTTCATACATCTCATGGATCAACGCCTTGTCAGGTGTTGCATAATTTTTTATGATAGATACATATCATGGAGGGGGGCAGGTAAACTTATGCATCTGGTACTTGAGTCAAAACTGTTACCTGGGCCAACTTGTGTACCTTCAGCTCTAACTGAGCTGTGTCCTTTGTCTCCTGTGTAGTCGTGGTGATCAGCCCCAGCATGAAGATGGATCCAGCCACAGGCCTCTCCACCACCTCCTCCACCCTCCAGTTCACAGCCACCAAGGAGGACATCGGGTCAAATTTTGCCTGTCAGTCTCACCATCTCCTAGGCAATCAGAAGACATCAGAGGAAATCTTTCCTGTTCACTGTGAGTTGACTAGAGTGCCATCAGCAGGCTTCACGTCCATATTTCGCCTATTAACAAGGGCCAAGAAACGGTGCTGGTGCTTATGAAACTGTTTTCTTGTCAAAACATGCCCAGAAAGGTTGAAGAGAAAGCTGGTCAAGGGTAGAATTAGACTCGCTTGTGCACGAGCCTACTCATTTCATAGACAAGCAGTAAGAGTGCTAGAGGCAGTAAGAGTAAGACAAGGTGGCGGCATCTGTCAGCGATTTGAGGAGTAAAAATTTTGTGAAAGGGATTTGGCTTCAAAGAAAATTGCCTAATCACCTTTATTATTTCTAGACAAATGATTTGCCCAAGTTGTTTACAAAGATAACTAAAAACAAAACTGTAATGCTGAAAAGCCGGCATGCTGCAGCATCCAAGATTAAGCCTGAACCTCTGCGCCTCTTTTATCAGGGTGCTGATCACTGTCATCACTTTCCTAGAGAGGTCCACAGAACAATGAAGTAGTATATTTATGGACCAAATATACCTAGGCCGAGCATAATGCCTCCATATAGCTCCATTTAAAGATGAAATTCAATTAGCTCATTACATGCTCTCAATAAAGTCCCCACTGTCTGTGCCCCTGTTACTTTACAACAGCAGCTGCTTGTCTGCTTGTCTACTTGAGGACAAGTAGACCTCAGATATTGCAAGGATAATAAGACTAGATAGCACAGAATGCATGAAACACGTTGTATAAATCAGATTGGATATGACTCATGGGAAGACTCAGGGATTGATTTATGAATGTCAGTCGTTTGCATTCACTACTTTTGAATCAAATAGAACAGTTGGATCCTGCGTTAGGTTGACAGCGTTGTTATTTCAAGACATGAAACTGTACAAGGAGGCATTTTATTATAAGCTTCTAATAAGCACATAATGGTGACAAGCTAAAGAATGTGCCGGCTGAGGTTTGGGGTAGGTAGGATAGGCTGAAGGAATCGTCAGGATTTGAAACGTTACAACAGGGAGTGAGAGTTTGTGTGCTTTTTGTGTTCCTGATCACATCCCTGATCTTTGAGGAGCTGGTGTAGAGGGAAGGCTGGGTTGAATAAAAGAAAGCATAGATGTTACCAGTTGGACTAATAGCAAGTTCAGGAGGAAATTTCCCATAGATGATACTTTTTCCCAGCTTGTTACTGTGTTGAGCAGTGAGGATGGCCTACACTTTTGATTGATGAAAGGGCTAACTTTTGAGATGTGATGCAAGATCAGTTACTGGTGGCACTCATGCTATCCTGTGTTCTGTCTTTCCTCACCTTTGAACATCAGATCCAGCAGAGAATGTTAGTCTTCAAGTCCTGTCCTCACTGCCCATCATAGAAGGCGATAACGTGACCCTGAAGTGTCAGGCTGATGGCAACCCTCCACCCAGCGCCTTTATCTTTCACATCAAGGTCAGTCTATGTCGTCCTCACTGAATTCTTCTTACATTCATTCTTCTAATTGGATTCTTAAGTGGGACATGGTTTAAAAAGACATAATTTAAGTATATATTTTGCGCTATAGTTTTGTGACTCCACATTCTTCACTGCTTGTCATTGCATATTACAAAATGTCCTCTCATCTCCCTCTCTTCCTCTTCTTTAGGGCCAGAGGATGCCGGAAGTAAATTTGGACACCTACACTTTGACCGCCATCAGCCGAAATAGCACGGGAGAATACAAGTGCTCTCTGTTTGACAATGAGAAAATGGAGGCCTCCCGACACATCACCGTTAGCTGTGAGTATTCATGACACATGCTGAATATTAGCGCGCTGCGGCACAACAGGGAGGGGATCATCACAGAGGCACAGATAAGACCTCCTGCTGTTGTTCTTAGTTTGCCTTTTCCACCACCTCCACACCCACTCCACACCCACTCCTGCCTTGAAGGAAACAGTTTAACTCTCTAGTATATAACAAGGCACTTTAATTCACTCTAAATAAAGTCATGGGAGCAAAGTAATGATAATCAAATTTAAGGTTTAGGAGCCCAGCTTGGCAGGGAGGCTGAGTGGAGTATCAGGCAGCGAAGAGGAGAACTAATTAGAAATTTCTGACATCAAGTGAGCAAAAGTGACAAAGTGTTTGGGTGGGCAGAAAACACAGGCAACTGATAAGCTGTTTCCCCCTCCTACCATCCACCAATACTCCCTCAAGTAATTATTCCCCTCTTCCCAGGTGTGTGTTTCTGAGCTTTCAGATCAAATGGGCCCTATGCTTGCAATAAAAAATACGTCTGACACGTTTGCCCTCCCTATATCCCTCCCTCCCATATTGCAGCTTGAGTGAATTTCACACATCTTAAACAAAGAACTCTTTTTTTCCAGCTCCCAACTTTTAAATTGAGTTTGTGACTGAGGAAAGAAAAACAGTCGCTTTCTAAACTGGAAATGGTTTACGATGGAATGTGTGCGTGTGTGTGTGTGTGTGTGTGTGTGTGTCAGTCTGGAGGGAACGTGTCCTCGTGAAGTAAACTGCTGCTGTCTTGGTGAGCTGGCTGACTGGAGCCATACGGTGACATGAACATCATCTGACACATTCACCAAGAATTCTAAACTCACTCTGTGTGGCGTGATTCGTTACTTTGGCGCACGACAACAGCGGGTCCTCACATCAGCTGTATTATAACTGTAACTGTATGTAGGAATAAGATTAATGTTACGGGTGTTACAAACAAACAATGTTTTTGCATTGTGCTTGAGATTCTCTGATTCTCGTCATAGCAGTAAAGTGACCCAAAAATTATATTTAAAAAAAATTGCCAGACGTTGACGTTGGATTATCGCAAACACACTAAACTGTAAATATTTATTTGAAACTGTAACTGAAGCATGTAATTGTATTTCTTAAGCTGGATTTAGTTTTGTATGCTTGTTGAGTTTATTGGCAGTTTTAACAAAGATGTATTATTGGATACGGGATCCAAACATGGCAGCCCTCATCACAGTGAAGGCTGTTCAACATTAGCCAAACGGTTTCTCCTGCTTTTTATTTCTCTGCCATTCTTTCAGCCTGAAAACAACTACACACTATAACATGTTGATACTTATTTGAGACATTGAAAATTGTTAGATCCACTAATTTTTTTAATTTGCGAAGTAACCATTTATTTTATCGGATGGGACAAGCAGTCTGAGCTGAGACCCCAACTTGGGGCTCTACAATAAAATTTCCCAAACTTGTTTATCGTGATAAGCATGGTAACACTGCAGCAAATTTGAAGAGAATTCCCAAGTGTGATGTGAATGCCATTTTCCAGTAATAAGCTCATGAATGTACCACAATGCCACATTTGCCCCATACTGTATGTAAAATGTCCTGGGAAAAACAACCTCCCTGTGGTAATTACACAAGGAATATATGGGATATTATAAATCCTCCACTTGGCATGGCTAAATGTAGAAAATATGTAAGCGCAAATTGAAAACAGCACAACATCACTGTCAGTGGTTCAAAGTAATAAAAATACCATTATCAGTCACAAAAGAAGAAGTAGCCTATAACTAAAATATAAAATAAGCAAAAACTGTGGTTCGTAGATAGTTTTGGAGGTGAAATTGGTAAACTTGTATATCTCTGCATAGTGATCAGCTCCTGTGATGAGGGGAAACAGGAAGATTCACCTTGAAAAACAGCATTTCACATATGTAAAGAAGATCGATGAATCCAAATCAGTTGACCTATATTAATGACAGCAATACAACTGAAGGTGTGCTGAAAAGAACGAATGTGCTCTTTGGACGTTTGTATTGTGTCTGATAACGGACCTTGTGAATTTGGTGTTGAAAAAGCACCCTTCAAGGTTGTTCGGTCACAGCAGCTTTGTTTCCCACGATAAGAAACCAAACAACTGGACGCAGCGGTGAAAGTAAAGCTGCATGATCGCACTCAACACGAGCATCTGTTTACTCTGTCCTCTCTCAGACCTTGACCTGGATCTCAGTCCTACAGGGAAGGTCGTGAAGACACTAGGGGACACCCTGTCAGTGAAGATGGAGAAGAGTGCCTCCGGTGATGCTACAGTGTCATGGACAAAGGTAGAGGGGGCATGGAGGTGGTGTCGGGTGGGGGTGGTGCCTAGTCAGGGGCATTAAAGGAAGTGGTGCGGTTGGGCATGGTCTGGATGCGACCCTGACTACATTACATGTATGTAATGATGCAGGAAGTGGAATTATTCTTTAAGGGAAACTGTTGTTCAAAGATTTGTGCACAGTCAAAGGTAGAAAACAAAACAAGAGCATGAGGTGGTTGATACATGGGGTGCAGTCTGGTATAAATCTCAAGATAAAATGAGATGGGGCGAATCTTTAATGATCCCTGTGGGGAAACTGGGTCATCCCAGTAGCAATGAATTGGATATAGATAAGAGTGAGGCAAATAATGAAATAGTGCAGATTAGACATCGTGTCTTCATCATTATGATACAGAGCTCGCGGTAGCCCGAAATAGTTTGCGCTGTATTTCCTCATTGTGTTGAAAACATATTGGGAAAGAGTATCTTTGTCCCATAAAGAAGGATCTTCTCTCAGTATATATATAGAAAGGAAGAGAATATAACATCAGGGATGAATAACCTGAAATTATTCTATCTTTGAAAGATAAAGACAAGTTTATAACACAGACAGCGGGGGTGAAACTGGATCGCTGCAGTGAGAGAGCTGTTGTTGCATTTGTGCCGAAGTACTTCAGTTTGCTGATACACTTTGCACCAGAGAGCCGAGACTGAGACTGTGAGTTTTATTTTCAGAATGGAAAGCCAGTCAAGGAGCCTCAGTTTAACAAGCTGATGTATGGAGATGCAGGTGTCTATACGTGCGAGGTTAACATGGCCGGCCTTACACGTCAACAGTCCTTCGAACTAATCGTAGAGGGTAAGAGAGTGTGTGTGTGTGTGAATGAACATCTATTTTAAATATGTTAATGTCATATTTTGATAATGTTTTTTTGTAAAATGGAACATCCTTTCATTCACCTGGTCCATAGAAGATTCATAGTCTGCAGAATAGACCTTTATGGATCCAAAGAATACAATCCATCGAACATAGAAGTCTAAGTATGTTTATTTTGATACAAAACTTTTGCCTCATTGTGTTTTGCTATGACATTTTGCCTCGAAGCTTCTGTACTTTCCCATGGATTTGGACCCTACAGTAACCTCTAGGTGCCTTCGCACACACGTATGGAGCTTATATACATAGGGCTTATACATACTTATACTCTATAATTATCCCAAAGAAAACTGATTTTACAAGGTACTGTTATTATAGCATGACTCAGTTCTATTTGCTAATCCACACAATGTGTTTAGCTTTTGCTGTGTAGTGCACGTCTGTGTTTATGTTGAAGAAATGACACGGGGATCCAATAGGGTCCATTCAAATGCCCAAGGTGTGGTTAGTGAATGCCAAATATCTCCAGGATGTTTCAATTTACAAAAAACAACAACAATGCCACAGACCTGTTTGGATGTAATTTCCCCCAATAATTACATTTTGTGAATGATGTTTTTCTGCGTGCATATTTTTTCTCCAGCACAATTCACCAAGCCTTCATCACACAAATTGACATCCATCAAACAGATCAAACTAACTATCTCGGTCACATCAGTCATGTCTGCTATAGTGTGTGTCAAAATGGCTATATACATACTATATACCTTATACATTTCTGACTAAATAGCTCTCTCTACATAACTCTTCCTCGCATAAACCACATTTAGATCCAAAAACTTTTACCTGGATTTGAGTCTCTCAGGTTGTTAAATGCCGTTGGTCTAAATCGACAATACTTTGTTTGCATCAGGAGAGCCGGTGATCACCAGCCTGACCAAACAGCGTGCAGATGACGCCAAACACAAAGTCCTGACATGTGAGGCTGAAGGAGTACCAGAGCCCAGCTTCCAATGGAGCATCAATGGTACACATGTAAGTGTACAGGACCCATTATTTTTTTGTGTTTATTGCCCTAAAAGCGGACATGACTGCAGAGATGTGAGGAAGCAACAGTAGCATTAGTTTGGTGATGATGAAAAAGACACAGCAGCAAAAAGCAGCAAAGTGAAGCAAAATAACAGTAAATAGTTGAGAGTGGTGTGATTAAAGTGTTCTTTGAGGAGCCTGTCAGAGTTCTCTTTGCACTTGCAATTAAAGTAAAAAGTGTCCCAGCTGAGGTTTTTACTCATTTCTACCCTTCCTCCAACATTACAGCTCTCTGCGTTGTGTCCTTTGTACAGAAATCTTAGCAGCCGCTGTGTGTTAGATCTCAGCAGGGAGCCGGTAAGGTAACTTTTAGAGCCATTATGCATTAGTGGAAATTGAGTGGGGATAATTTCTGTACTGAAAGCTACTTAGTTGTCCTTTTAAGGGAATAATGATTAAAGCTGGTAGTTCCCTGTATGAGACACAACTGCTTCAGAATAGTAGTTTGCATTAGCCATGATTGCTGTAAATGGATGTAAATGTAGAGGATCCCATGTTTGAATGGGCGTTATAAAACATCACACACAATTCCACGGCGTCTTAGAAATCCCTGAATGTTTCTAAATAGCCTCCGTTCAAATGATGACGAATTGTTTGCTGAGTGCGAGAAAGTGCAAATGCAAGTTACGCACACAATGACAACAGTTCAAGAGGGCCCAAGGCGCATAACCAACCAAAATAAAGACTAAAGATTATTATTTATAAAATATTGATAGGTTACCATGACTACCATGTTCTGTAAAGGCAGATTTTAAAAGGTTTTTTTAGAGAGGGCAACAAACTGAGGTTAAGGGTGTCCTGTAAGTCATTCCATGCTTGTCGAGCAAAGAGAAATCCGATTTAGTGTGCTCTGTATGAACATTTGGCATTTGACACAAAGAAAATTCTCCTGAGGATCAGGTGCAGTAGCAACGAGAGAGGTACGACACACGTCTAAAAATGTCAGGAGGTTTATATATACATAAATATATACTCTATCTACGGTTAACATTTAAACTTAAGATTTGGAGTAAAAAAAAAACAAGCTCCATTGTGATGAACTACTAATCACGTAAACTGGAGGACTCCTGATAATGGTTTTGATAAATATGCCTTACTTGCATTTGATTCTTGCAAGATAGTTTAGCATGCAGGTAAACATACTCAGTTGATGTGGAACAATGCTGAGGGATTTGCAAGAAAGGATAGCATATGCTGACATGTTATGTAATTTACCGAACCAATCCCTCAGGCCAGCGTTCCGCACGCGCAGAACATCATTCATTCCACTGAATAATGTACTTATAGACATTTGATGAGCTATTCCAGGCCTCATCTCCAGCAGATAATGGATGACCGTCATTGCTGAACCAAATGATATTTCTCAGGTGTGTTGGCATGGACACAGAGGTTTCCTGTTTAATTTTGCATTCAGAATGAGTTTGCAGTTTGGCTTTTGCTGTCAGCCTCCCCCGGCATATCGGGAGAGTTCAGCTCCCCTGTGTAATGTCGACATTTTCAGCATTTTCCTGCCATTATCTCTCCTCCCACCACCTCACTGTTACACACCCGTCAGGCAATATACAAAATATCCAGTGGAAAGGAAATCAATAACGCGTGTGCAGCTAGTTACGCTCTTTACAGGCCCTCTAATGACCTGGCATGTTGTTTACTCGGTGTCCAGGAGCAGCCCTCGTACATCAACGGCAAGGCCACCCATAAAATCATCGTGGTCCCTCGGGCTAACCTGACTGTTACCTGCACTGTCAGCAACAGGCTGGGAGAAGATGCCATGACCATCAACGTTTCCTCCGGTGAGTCTGTGCATCTTCAAACTCAGTACGTCAAGTAAACACACAACATAAACGACCATAAATCAGTACTGGTGTAGTCTGTAGAGTATCTGACCTGGATTATGCACCTACACGGCTCATTTTCTGCATGCATTTCCTCACCTGGCCTACTTCCTGTCAAGCGAAATAGTCTGTGATTTACTGAATCTCATTAGACATGTTCAACCAAAGCACAGACACTTATCTGTGCACACGAACACGTACTTACTCAGCCACTTGGCCCGGCGGTTTATCTGTTTTGACTGGGTGCTCGGAGCGATGAAGGCTTCACTCGTACCTACAGCGCATATCGGTTTTACAGTTTGCATTGTTCTGAGGAGTTAATGCATCGTGCTAGCGAGCACAAATTGGTTGGGCGAAAACAAAGAGAGAAAATCTAATTACTTTCAAGTTAAACTCTCGTGATGGATGCGGCCGTTCTTTAGGAATTGCTTTTGACAGCCATTAAACACAGATGCACAGAAACGCGATTCGCTATCGACTCCCAATTCTTTCAGCCCATAGGCTTGTTGACCGTCCACGAGTTGGCTGAGTTTTCCTGGCAGCTCGGCTCCGCGGGAAACAAACAGGCTGCTGGTGATTTGATGACTGTGCTGCTGGCAGCCTGAATTCACAGCTCAAGGATCTCAGCAGCAGCTTTCAGCCACAGCTTCATTACTGCAGCCTCATTTTAATAAGCAACACTCAGTGTTTCTGCGATAAAAGACTTTAAACATGGGACCGTCTAAATACGGCAGCACAAAGACTTTCTGCTCAGAAGGCCAATGTAGGCTGGTAGGGTGACAGCAATATTCTCTTTTATGGTCAGCCTACACGATAAGATCATGTAGATAAAACTTTAATGACAGGAACAGGGAAAATGGGTCAGTTCAGCCTTGAACACTCAATAGCAAAATAAACAGAGCATACATAGAGGCAATGCAAAAATGTTTTTTTTCTTAAGTATATGGGTCAGAAACAAAGTATGGTACACTGTATATTTAAATCATCGCAGCTAAGAACCAGCATACGAACAGGACAAACAATATAGTAAAATATCCACACACAAAAAAGGAAGAACATCACAAATAAGATCAAAACAGGTTCAGCGGCTCCAATAAATTATAAGCTGCAATAGCTTTTTTTACCACATCACATCACAGCTTTGTTGTGGGAGTAAAACAGCAGTTATTGAAGCGCGGCAATGCTGCCAAGATAGCTTAGAGTCAAGCACATGGGTTATTGATTGTTTTGTTCATCACTCCTCACTTATTTGTAACACTCGGTGCAAATATGTTAAGACACGCAAAAAAAGTGTTTCTTTCCTTGTCATGGGCGTAAGGAGTCAGCAGAACACTGTTCCCAAGACTCCACATGCAGATCTCGGTACCTGAGTGCAGTTTTTACTGAGGCTCATAAAAATGTCAAAGCCTCCTCTTAGAGTATACGGCTTCTGGCTGTGTGTACCGTCGCATAAAGTAACTAAACCGAAATGGATAAGGTCATTTTGCTACAAATGAATTATCTGTGGGTTGGAACGCACATGACTGGAAGGCGGATGACATGGAGTACCCGAGGAAAAGGTTGGTGGAATTGGTCTCATGGTATCGTGTGCCGCAGTTCTGTTCTGTCCAACTGTGGCCGTAGAGTTGTAACTTCAGGCTACGTGACCGTACCCGTAAACACGGAGAGTGTGTAGAGCAGACAGACGTGAGGGTCCCTCATACTCAATGTTCACAAACCTGCAGATGGTACATCTAGGAACATAATGTACCACCTGCGTGCTGACGAGGAGGAGTCAAACGTTTGACATTTTACAAGTTTCACATGTCAATCTTTGCTCTTGTTCCCAAATACCACAGCACAACATATTTTCCATCTCTCTTTTGGCCACGCCCACACTAAACTGGATAAATCCTTTTTTCCTCCTCTGTTTTGTCCTTCGGTTCGCTCTGCACAACAAAAAAACATGGAGCTTTGCAGAAACGCTGTCTCGTTGTGTAGACAAGGACAACGGAGCTCATCGAAAACGCTGACGTATGATTGTTGTCGTGTGATCCCAATGTTTGATTGCGTATTAGACCTAAACAACATGGAAACAAACAACGTGAAATGTCAGTCTCTTTGCCTACTTTGATTGCATTACAGGAGTTTTCTGCTCTCCGGCAGAAGAGATGCACTTTACATAGAGGTCAGACTAACAGGCAGAAATGTAAACCTGTTCCCTCCTGCCTGGCCTGTGGGGGTTTTCTCAAACCTTTTGAATTTCTAGTATGGACTGAAAACACTGACACTAAAACAACTTTTTCAGATTTATACGGTTCATTATGGACGTTATCGAAATTCCATCGAAAAAATACAAGAAGCGTCAAAGTGGGTGTGCGGTCTTCAGCGAATAGCTTTTCAGACGTGGATTGGCCCGGTAGGCCTGAGCCTCCGTTAGCCCGTCAGGTGTGCATAAGCCAGAGAAAACATCACGTTCCAAGTGTCTAAATGACTAAGAGCCGTCACGTAGCTCCTCTATGACGTCCACCGAGTCCTACTTCAATCGGATGACTTCATCAGGCTAGAAGCTGGCAGTCTGTCCTCGCCTTCCAGTAGCGACAAATAAATAAATTCTCAACGTTATGAGAAACATGAAAATTGAACAGAACATAATTGATTAATGTCAAATAATATTCGAATTGAATTGAATTGAATTGAATTGAATTGAATTGAATTGAATTGAATATATGAAAAAAGAATTCATGTTCTTGGCTTAGTTTGACAGTTTGAAGTCATTCTGTGATTACATCGTTGTTATTTGAATTTCATTGGTACGTAGGCTTCGGTTCAGGGGCAGCAACGTTTAAGATTTGTTTTGGCAGCTGGATGAGGCTGCTGTGTTTGTCAAAGTTTGCTACTTGTTGTAACATCTGGTTCTTTTTATGTTTTGTTATGGAACGCGATCACTTGAAAACCATACCAGGGGAAGAAAAGGCCACATTTGGATGCAATATAGATCTGAATTGACTCATTTATGTGACGGAGCTAACGATGTGCCGGTCACCAGACTGTACGTTGTTCCCTAGAAATGCTAAGAGCCTCTGATAAACTCTTCCAGAGACAAAAGCGTTTCATGCAGTAAGACTATAATTTGCTCTTTTCTTTCTGTCCACGTTCCTCTGCTTGGTTCTATTTTCTAACAGTCGTTTAAGCTATCATCAAAAGCAGTCGTTTGCTGCTTCATAACGCGCTCGTGTCGAAATTTTATGTTTGCGGTACGAGCGCCACAATTACCCAGAATCCTTATGCTGCGCCTACTATGGGAAACATTAAAACAAGCTTGTAGTAAGAGCGGCGTCCGTTCATTCCATGCATCCATGCAGTGCCGCTGCCTTTCCTTCTCATTCCTTCTCTCCATCTTTGATAATCCTCCTCTCTTTTGTTTCCGGTGGGTTCCGCTGCATTTCGCATGTGTCGGGTGCTCAACCTAAGAGGCTCAGCCTGGCATGTCCTCTTGAGAGCTTTTTGAATTGTTGCTTTTAGTCAAAACCTTTGCTTTTCCTGTTGCCAGGGTTCCGTTTCCTCTTGAGGGAGTCAGGTTCCCCTTATGTTTCTGTTTTGCTTTTATGTTTTGGTGATGATGTTTTGGTTCTGTTTGATTTTTTTCATAATTTCTATATTTTTTTATGTTTGATTTCAGTTATTAAGGAAGAAAACGAGAACAAAGGTAAGAATTTATTATGCTTTCATTTTTGTTGTGTTTTTTTGTTTTTTTTTTAATCTTCAGGCCTTCAATTGAACATTTTTATCCAAAGACAATCCACATTTCTGTTGAGGTGAAATCTATGGCAGATGAAAAGCAAACTGATAATGCACCCAGCATACACTCATCATTCTCTCCATGATCCATATCAGATGACACTGTAACATAACACGCACCCTCATCCCAGCCTCCCACTCTCATTATTTTACTCTGATTAGACTGCGGAGAAGCTTCATAAATTAACATTATCTAGAAACAGAAACCACTCTGAATGCATCCAGTTAAGTTAACTCTCCGAAAGAAGAATCCCTGTTAGTGTCTGATTGCTAAATTGGCGGCAGGAGTGTCCAACCGAAACATAAAAAAGTCAAGTAAAATGAAAAACAAATAATACCAGTGAATAGAATGAAAGTACCTCAGAGTTTTGTTTTTTTTCATGCAAAATAAAAGTCTGAAAAAAATAATACAAGTACATATAACATTTATGTCAAAAATTGATGTATAAAAAAAGTGAACCAGAAGATAGAAATCAACAAAACGACACAAGATTTCTTGTAGAGACAATGTGATAACAAACATCTGAAAATCCTTGTGCGCTTCAAAAATGGCCTCAACTGTCATTCGCAAGTCAAAATGTCATTCCTACGGTGGCCCTGAGAGCTCAGCGCGCTGCAGCTCAAGAAAACAATGAAAAGACACAAAACACAAGCAAAGACAGAAACGCTGCATCTTCAAACAACACTGTCGCCACCCAGTTCGGACCAACAATTTCTGTATTTCAATGTTTGCTTTTTACGGGTGTATTTTTCGAGGTTTACATTTTAATATATGTTCCTTTTTCGGTAAATATAGGTATAAAGTTGTGCCTCCATTACAGTAATAAAGTTTATAAGCAGATATGTAAATAACAATAATGTGTTATTGCTGTGTTTATTGTTGACCAGCACTAAGATATAATTCCGATTCATCAAAATTTGGTTCATTAGATTTTTATGAACTGTAACTATGACAACAGTTAGAATGCAAATAACAAACGTGTTTAATATGTTTAATGTTGTAAAGACGCGGGCAGCTACAATCGCTCTGCTCGCTGGTAGCACAAAAATTTGGAAACAAAGGTGTTTATAATAAATAATTATCTATTTTTAGATGCCCCTACTCGTCCTCTTGCTACACTTAGATCTCTTTCATTGTATTTGAACTCTTTTAATAAACGATGTGATATAAATGGGCCATCGTAGGTTCTGTCTGGGAAATGTCTTTTAAATCGAATCTGTTAAAGCTGAAAAAATTAAAACAAATTTATTATAAATAGAATCGCAAACAAGACTCCAGAGGGCTTCGGCATTATAAAAGGCATTCTGTAAACATCATAGAGTTGTCCAGGTGCCACTGGTCGATCGGGAAGACACTAAAATAGAGACTTTATCCACAAAGGAGCAATGATTTAGAAATGAAACGCCATAAAAAAGAAATATGAGTGAGGCGATAAAGGTGATGGAGCTTCTAAGCGGACACACGACTGATCGGTGATTTGTGGCCGCACACGTCCATCAATACTCCTGATGCTTAACTTAAAATGTCAGACACGTCACAGGATGTAAGGGATGCAGAGATGTGATGTCAAGCTGACTAGTTTATTTATAATGCGTTATAACTTAAAGATGAAGAAGAATCAAAGTGACAAAAAGAAAATATAGTAGAAGACATATTGGACCACGTATACTGAGTCGGACAGTCCGGAGTCCTCTGTGTAGAGTTCACCGTCAATCCATCACAAACAGGAAGAACTCCAACCAAAGAAACTCAACACACCGCACAGATGTTGGGAGTTTTACCAACATTTACCACTTTTAATAAAAATCCAACTTTATTTTTCCGTCCTACGTTCACCTCCCAGTCTGCAGATTGAAAACATCTTTTAGAAGAAATTTTGTAAAAAAAAATAAAAAAATAGTAATATTTCCTTGCTACAAGTAGTGATGTAAAATTATAGGTCTCCTTTCAGACATGTTGTTTTTTTAAACTCAGCTCAAGCACAAAGTCTCCTAAAACCTACGTAAGGATTGTAGTGAAGTATTTTTTTTACGTTTACGCTGCTTCATGTTGGCCACACGGTAGTTGTTAGAGAGTTAGAGTATTTATAAAACAACTCTTGCGTGACCTGAAGTGTGAATAACACTCAACCTACTTCCACAATCAAACTGATTTGACTTGACGAAGCTCTAATTTTAGCTGATTTGTGATTGTTCCTAATATGTGATGGTTTCCATGGTGATAGATTTAAGTTAAAAAAAATATCCACCAATCACCTCCAGCTTTGTGTGCGGCTGATTTTTGCTGAATGTAAACCACAATTGCTATGTTCTATAGTTGCTATAGTAACAGGC
>OMNV01007559.1:0-17760 GCA_900303265.1 Brotula barbata
TATTATGTATTTTTTCATCTTAGGCATTTCAGAGGCCTTTGAAATCAAACCTCATGAATGTGAGCGCTTTCAGGGGTTAACATGCATTTTTGCGGGTACAGCATCATCTACCTGGAGCAGACGGGAATGTTCAGCTCACCCCCAGTTCACCCTGAAAATGATCTCCCTTTGCTGTAGGAAAGGCGTTATTATGGTGCACACCGTTCAACAGTACACACTGCTTCACTTTCTTACATTTTCCCATCCATTGCTCTCTCTCGTGTTGCGATGAATGCAAATTTGACCGTTCGGAGTCTCTATTCCGTGCGGTGGAAATGGCCTCTGAAAATTACTTTGCACACCTTGCTGACTCTCAGACGGAGAGAAAAGAGGGTGGAGAAGAGGAAGGAGTGGAAAGAGAGGAATAAGACGGAAGAAGGGGTCAGGAGAAAGAGGAGGAGGAGGGTGAAAAGGAGGATGGAGAGACACAGAGAGGAAACGAGGGCAGCGGCTGAGGCAGTGCTGACCGGCGTACTAATGCCGTAGGTGGTTTAGCTTTATTTGACCCCGCGTCCGGCCCTTTAACCTGAAAGACCAACAGGTCGCTGTCATTGTTAGAATTCCACTTTGGATGCACAAAAGGTACAAGTGCAGGGTCAGCTTAATAAGAGGCAGGGTCACAAAGGTCAATGTGTGTTTTAGGGGCTGCTGACCCTCTGTTATATATGGAGGCTCCGAAATGATGTAAAGGCCTGTAAGCCAGTGAGTAAGATAAAAAAATACACCAAAACCCCAAAAATACAGTTTGTTCTTGACAAAAGTTACCAAAACTTTGCATGGATCCAAGAAACAGTTGAGATGAAAGGATAATGAAACGCTCGGTAACAGCTTGGGTTTGATCGAGTTTTGGATCCTTAGTAATGTGTGGAAAATATAAATGATCAGTTTAAACAGAAATGCAAAAAAACAAACATTAATAAGTGGACTTCCAGGTTTTCAGCAAGAAAATAAAAACACAGCCCACTGCGAAAATAGAAGTAATTGGAGGGAGGTTAGTTACTGTACTTGTCTAGAAGACGTCTCTACTGAAGGTCATGAAAGTTGCTGTCCCCTAGTGGAGGTGTCTCTATAAAGCCTCTAGCAGACTATGAGGTTCCTCTTTCCGGGACGGACAGAGCAGACGAGACATAAACAGAACTGAAATTCTGCTCGAAATGAATTCTCCCGGAACTTCAAAGATAAAGGTTGGATTCGCAGGAAAACTGACACTAAAGCACAAAACACCTAAAAACTTTTTGTTGTGACAAATTTGTACTGATATAAATACATATACCGTACACGTTTTTTTTCTTCATTTACTTAAATTGATTTATTTTTGTTTGTTCATCTGAAAGGACAGACTGAATGATTTATTACCGTGGTCTCCTGAAAAGAAAAGGTTTCTATTTCCTGCGGTACCAACCAGAAAAAGTTCCTGCGTAAAAGTCCTGTAGTGTTTTTAAGTCTTATCTTGAGCGGTTAAGAAGAGTTATGCGATTTGATTTGCATTGCAAAGAACGAGAAAAGAGTTAAAGTGAAATGATGAAAGACTGAGTAACCTCTCAAAAATGATACGAACAAATCAGAGAAAACGGTTTTATTTAAACTCCATCCTTCACTCGGGATTCCACCCTATGTCTTCTAACCGCGTTTCCTTCACTTTCCCTTTCTGTTCTTTTTGTTACACACTAACCAATGTGGTGTCTGTCATCTGTCAGTGCCATCACCTCGCATCAAGTTCTGCTCAGGTCTCAGGTCTCCGTGCGAGGATCCGAGCCGCTCTGATCACATGGGGCATCGTAATGAGAAAGTTATAAGAAAATGAGGGCTGATTGTCTCTGATTAAAGCATTATTTTCCTTATTTTATTCATCATTTGGTCTTTTTAGCGCTGCTCTGAACCCTTGTAACAGTAAACAGACTTTGTTCTCTGGCATCTTTAATTCATGAGGATTCTTTGTTTACAGATTTCCATCTGTGTGTCTTTGCGTCATACAGCGGCGAGTTGGTTCCGATTCAGGAAGTGGTCTATTTACAGAGGAAACCTTTGGGGACTTCAGACTTGTGACCTGCTTGTCTCTTCTGGAAAACTTTGAGACCCCAGATAATGAATATTCCTTTTTTTTAAATAATACTCTGACCACTAATCCATGGGTTAAAGTTACTTGAAGCCACGCTCCTTCCTCCTTAATATATGACTCTTTAATGGAGTCAGAGGAAAGCTTAAATAGCTTCAGAATATCTGATCAGCCTCCCAGCATGAGCTATATCTGTCCTTTTCATTTATATCATATTTATTTACAGACCAAAGGAACACTGCTTGGGTCACAAGGGGCTCCCCACTGTGGCCTGGTGACAAGTTTAAAGACGCCACAACAACAACTCCCCTGCTGCACACACTGCTTATTTCCATTTCACCACATTAAAGCGAGGAAATAATTCCCCTGCTATTGAAAGTTATACTTTTTTATTCCAGTAAGTATTAGATATGGAGAAAAATAGAAAGTAGCTGTGTTTGAATGCTAAACGGGGATGGATGAAATACTACTTAGATGGACGAAAGAATAGAAACACAAAGAAATCAAGCCCATTTTCTCAAACGTTAAGTTTTACAGGTGCACTTACCACTCGCTTCCATTGGAGGCCGCCAGTGAGCAGAAATAGCAAAGATTTGCTTTAAAACTCATTGTTGTGGATTAAATGGAATGAAAACTTGATTAGGACCGACTGTTGACCCACGTGAGTGATTGCGTGTGTGTGTGTGTTAGCAGGTGGCTAATTACAGCTCCGTGCGTCTCTCTCTCGCTCTCTGGTGTTCGTTAACTTGCTCGATTTAGTTGCACCTCATTAAGGCGCGTTCAAAGTGTTTGAGTGAGTAGAAAGTCAGTGGAGGAGGCTAACGCTAATCCTCCTGACTCCTTATCAACAAGACAATTACACACTGCGCTTTCTGCTCGGTACTGGAGAATTCATCTCGTGTGTGTGTGTGTGTGTGTGCTTGCCATGTGTACAATTATTACCTGGCTATTTAAAAGTAATCATGTGTGATTCTCTCATTGTCCCTTGCTTTTCTCATAATGTGTTTGTGTAGTTGCCATGTGTAACATCATTACCTGGCTCTTTAGTAGTAA
Organism: Brotula barbata; assembly: GCA_900303265.1. Classification (NCBI taxonomy): domain Eukaryota; kingdom Metazoa; phylum Chordata; class Actinopteri; order Ophidiiformes; family Ophidiidae; genus Brotula; species Brotula barbata. The sequence goes on from OMNV01007559.1 coordinate 3,149, forward strand.
CTCTGTTCCCGTCTCTCTCCTCTCTCTCTCCTCTCTCTCTCTCTCTCTCTCTCTCTCTCTCTCTCTCTCTCCTCTCTCTGTGTGTGTGCGTCTAAGTGAGTGAGTGAGTGAGATTACCGACACCTTTCACTGCCCATAACAGCGTTTCGTTATGTAGACCGTTAACTGAACACCTGTTAACAGACCCAGGAAAGACACAAACACACACACACATACACAACTCTGTAATAAACAAACCCATCCTGATCGAACAGCTGTGGACTTTATTGGTCTCTTTCTTACTCAGCAGGATTTGCATATGGAAAGATCTCAAGCAGTGCAGCTAGCTTCATTAAACCAGACAGAAAAGTGTGTGTGTGTGTCCTGAAACTTCTCCATATACAGTATATTTATTCATATTCATGATACCTGTGTCCATAAAACATAACTGTTCAGTATGCACATATGTGGCTACCAGCTCATACACATAGTGAGCTTGTTAGTGTGTACGTCTATCTGCTTTATGTATCTGTGTGTGTGTGTGTGTGTTCAAAGTTCACTAAAGTGTGTGTAATCACATCTGCCTTTTAAACGTCGACCCAGTCAATATATTCCGATGAGCAAATGGGCTCTAATCAGGCTTATTAGGGGGGCGAGGCGGGATCACTGTATATTGTTGTCACGTATACGGCAAGGTTGAGCTTTAATTATGGGATGGATTTGCATGCAGCGCTAATAGGCATGCTTGTGTATTCCACTATGGTGTCAATGTGTTAATAGTTGTTGTAAATTATTCAAAATATTCAGCATGAAATTGTTAAAGCCGTGTTTGAGTGCCACGGGGCCCTGATTGGAATCTCTAAACGTTGTGACTTCCAGGCTCCATTGTGAAATGATGTGTGATTATTAAAACTGTCAACAAAAGAGACAATCGTGCAGATAATGAGTCCTGGTGGTTTGATTGGATCTCACAGAGAAGAAGTTCAAGCAAAGCAGAATATATCAATAATGTTGCGAAGAATCCCGGGCAGAGCTGTAGACAGACTGTAATGATCAGTATTCTGAAATATAAAGGTCCGTTTTAGACGGGGAAAACAAAAAGAAACTGGACGATTAAGGGGAATTCCAGGTTCCCTAATGTAGACACTGCAACACCGATTGTCCACTGGGTGGTACTGTGGCACTGGGAAAACGGAAGAGATAGGACGGCTCTCTCACTAATCATACGAAATACTGTTTATATATCAATGTAATATATAAGATACAGTTACAAAGAGCTTTACAATATACAAAAAGAAGAACAGGACAAGAAGAGAAACTCAGTGAAATCATGAAGTACAGGAAAAGTGACAACATAAATGATGTCACCGGATATCAACACAATATCAACGGTGTTTATTGGAGCGGCTGTGTACAAAGAGTTTGGTTGTCTGGAAAAACCCCCCAAAAACAATGCAAATGCCGCGGTTAAAGCCTGTAAATGATAACGATGATGAATAATAAATATGTTTCATGCGGCTCTGCTAATTGCTTGAATGTCTATCTGCAGCTGGTGCGTGAATTTACTGTATTTGTCTTCATGTATTTATTGATTTAAAGGGACGGTGCACATTAATAAAAAGCAAACAAATGCGGCTGCTATTCTAACGTTTCCCTTGATCATTTATGCAGCGTGAACTGTCCTCACCAAACCCGTCTCTGATTATTGCCTCTCATCAGCAGGAGGCGCGTGTGTGTCTGTTGGGGACGACCGTGTGTGTGCGCGCATGTGTGCCACTTGTGAAATATTACATGAATATGAAAATTGCTCCCATAAATAGGCCTCACTTTAAGTTCTGTGAAACTTTAATTTGGAGCGCCCCGGTGGCGTCTGAATCTCATCTTCTCGTGTCCCTGGAGAACGCCACTTCTGGGTCCCTTCTCTCTCTCTCTCTCTCTCTCTCTCTCTCTCTCTCTCTCTCTGTCGTCTGTGTTTTTGTTTTCTCTCCTCTCCTTTTTTCCGTCTCATCTCTGCCCCATCCATCTTGTCTATTCCTTGAAACGTTCCCTGGTTTATTCCGAGCGTCTTTGTGCCTTCCATGACTCTAAAGTCTCCTGTTCCAACTTTCTTTAGCCACGGAGAACAAATTAAACATGCACAGGTTCAAACAATCCATTTCCAGCTTCTCATCAGATTCAGAACATCTTGTTTGTGTTTCTGGCTTTTTATGTGGACGTCGGTGTGTGTGTGTGACTGTGCATCTATCTGTGTTTCCTTATGACAATCACCGTCAGTCTCCCAGGGGTCAGAGTTCCATTGAAATGATCAGTAATAATCCAATCAGCTTGGCTTATGCGGCGGCAATACAAATAAGTCAATGGGCGAGTAAATGAAAGAGAGAGGGTGAGGGGTTCAGAGCCAGACGGAGGGGGAGAGAAAATGAAAAATAAAATCTCATAACAGCAGATGAGCAGATTCTCTGCAAACATTTGACTGGGCAAAGTTCAGAGCTCTTTGATGAGTTAAAATAAAACTTTTTGAATGAGGAAACTTCAAGAAATAAAACAATAAAACCCCACAAACAAAACGCTGCAGAGGAGGAAAACCTACAGAAACACCATCAGTCAAAGCCACAAAGAGTGTTTCAAATTAATGACAATCAAATGCAATCAAGCAATACAATTTTCACTCTATAAACTGATGCCTCAAAAAGTGCCAACCTGGAGACGAATACAAGAGCAGAGATGACAGACAAACACGGGACGACCACGACGACACGGAACACAGCGCGACCAGGGACGATGGAAAACAAACCAGAACCAATGACACTTCAGGGTTTTCATGGTACTGTGAACCTCTAAACACCCTCAGACTGATGGCCACCTGTTCCAATTGTTTATTGGCTCCGTTCAAATTTTGCAGCAAATCTACGCTTATATATTTACATTTTGCCTCCTTTTATGTAAACAAATTACAAGAGGCAAAACATCTATTTATTTATTTATTTGTTGGTGCTGAAAATATGTTCAAGGTTTACATTTTTCTGACATCACTGCACATTAATGAGAGTTTCTGGCAACAACAGCCAAACAAAACAGAAACCCTCCCGATTACATCCACATTGTGGTAAATGGCTCAAAAGGAGCACGAAGGACACACACAAGCGAGAGAGAGAGAGAGAGAGAGGAAGAGAGAGAGGGAGGGAGGGAGAGAGAGTGCAACAAATAGAAACAACAATCGAGAAAATGTAAAGAGAGAGAGAGAGAAAAAGAGAGAGAAAATCACAGCAAATAGCTTTTCAGTGGTCGTCAGACAAATGGGAGAGAAATTGAGCCGAGCTCTGTGGTTGCAAGAGGAAGATTATCTCGGAACACCACTGACCCCCCAACATTTGTTCCATTCAGGTGGACTGATCGAGGGGCAAAAACAATAACAATGGAGAGAAAACGATTGGAAAAGAAATGAGTCATCTTCAACTACACAGCATCACTCTGCTCATATTAGAGCTCACATCTGCAGGACCATAGGACAAAGGGTGCCCCTATCACCACCACCATCATCATCATCATCATCATCATTATCAGGCTCACGTGTGTGCGCATGTGTGGCAGCAGCTAAGCGTCACCAGTGGTAATAGCAACCTTAGCATTAAAACGTTGCGATTCCTGCCTTACGGCCTCCATAGGGGTCCTGGTCTGTCTCAGACTGGGGTCCATCCAACAGAGGTGCTGCTTTGTGTTAATGAGAAAGGTGAGGCGCTGCAGTTTCAGTTTAGGGTTTTCTAAAAACTCTGACCTTGGCCTGCACTCCTTAAACAATCCATACGTTCCCATCATTGAAGGGAGGAAAACCGATTCAACAGTGAAACTCTGAAAAGCAGCACGTTGCAGAAATATGGCAGCTGCTGGCCCTGCTCCATCAGCACTGCCCTTCAGCGAGCTTTATATCAAGAACAGCTATCAATCCACATACACACACACACACACACTATGAAACACACAAACACACCTCCAAGGTCAGGCATGGTTCACAATGATGGATGTGTGTCTGCATGTATCTCTGTGTGTGAGCACGTCCATCACTGTCCAGTCACCACAGAGCATAAAAACCCCGATCAAACTATGACGAACATCATTAATACAAAAAAATGTTACTTTCAAAATAAAAACTGACATTACATTGTTTAATTTGCCCCAGCTGACATTCTGGAAATGTCAATAAAACAAAACTGTCACACTTTGTTGTTATGTTCCTTTACAAACGATAATATGCAGACTAAGCAACTCCATATGGGTTAAAAAAATCTTCAAAATCATTTCTTAAATCACTAAGAAACCAGATTAAACATCAATATAACTGCTGCAAGCAAATTCATCCGATGTGTTAGGGTAGGCTGAAATGAGCTCATTTTAGTTGCCAGAATTCATCAATCAAATGTTTGATTTGGGTCAGGAGTTAGTTTTTCAAACTCTTAAACGCTGAGGTAACCAACAATGGGCCAATTCTTTCAAAATTACTTTACATTCCAGTGAAAAGCCAATCTGTAGAACAAATGTAACAAATGTAGAATAATAGATTTTTTAAATCATAAATTCTCGAGAAAGAGATTATTCTCATACCTTTTCGAACAGGCCCATTTAAAGTGTCCATAATCCTTTTAATAAGCCTGAGGTGTTTTTCCTGTTTATCCTGAACTCACTCACTCACTGCCTGGTGCAGCTTTGTGCTATATTGTGTTTTGTTTGTTTTTGCCTGCATATTTTGGAACATTTTAATTTGTGTTTTTGCACTGGTGCATTGAAATAGCACGTGCATGTCAAAGAAAAAACCGACTACTCACAACAATCATGAAACTTTGTACCTAATCCCAGCAGGCAGATATGATGATGATGATAGCACCTTCATCTCGGACAGACGAGACATTTTTAAATCAAACAAAGCTGGACTTATCATGTGAAAGTGAAAGCCGTGGGCTGGAACGAGACATCTGAGGTGTTCAGGTGTTTCCTGGGTGTGACCATTCACATGTTGGACCCAAAATCCCAGAACAGCAGCCAAAGATCCAAATGAAACGCAAACAGAGGCAAAAATGTTAAAGCAGGGAAAAAAGGTCCAAAGGGTCAAAAACTGGCAAGATGGAACAAAGGCAAAACGGCTGCTGGATATACTGGGGGGCTGGCGAGGGGGAATGAGGAACACGTGTGTGAGTCAGGTGAGAATCAGGTGGGAAAAGGGGAGACATCTGCTGGACAGGCTGGGAATTACAGTTACTGGAAAACAAACAGTGTTGGAGGGTAAATAAATAAATAATGAAAAAAGTTCCACGAATGTAGTTTGTTAACTTTTAATTACTTTTGGACTACAGGGATGTCAAATATACAGCAAAAAGGATCTAATGAGTCAATAAGACAACTTTCACCTCTCAATATTCTGTAAGAACATTTTTGAACAGGAAATAAGCAGATGTCAAACTGTGACTGTCACACCAGCTGTAATTGTGTAATATTTACAGTTGATTATTGCAAACTAAGTGACCAAAGTTATAATACAATAAGTTTATTAAGATCCAAGGAAGACATTTGATTGTGTTTAAATCTGCTAAGCTAATTGTTTTTGTAGTTGACTGGGTGTGTAAATGAACCAAGATAAAGAATCAAATATTGGCCGTCCCCATGACATTGATGTGAGACTCTTTGTCTGTCACTCTTCCTTTGATGTCATAATGAGTCAAACTTTACAAATGTTTCAAACTCCTGCTGCCGTGTTCCTGTGCTATCTCTGTCCTCCGTACGTGATCGTCTCTCACCTCCATTCAAAGGGACACATTATTGACTCCCAATCGGGCCGGCTCATCGGCCACTTTTAATTACCAAGCTGATGACATCATTTCTCCTCCAACTGCCATCCTGCTTTGAAACTCTTTGGGCTTTGAGATGTAGAGATGAGCCGATGGAAACGCTTGTTGCCACGCTGTAAAACAGAATAACGAAAAGAATAGAGAGAAGAAAATGAAAGAAGAGAGAAACCGGAAATACTGGGAAAGAGAGGGAATTCAGTCTTCCCTGAGGTCAGCTGCTCTCTGCTCTCTGATTGGCCGGCTGCGATTATAACTTATTTTTCCGCCTGTAGAATAAGCGATGGTTGAAAACTGTTTATCTTCCCCCTCGGCTGCCTAATTAGTCTGACAGTCCTGATGATGCAGCTACATGGGCGTCTCTGTGGTGTGGTTAGCGAGGCCCAGCGCGCTGCTCCCGCTGCATGCTGATAACATGCACGGACACTTTAAACATGCAGAGGGGGGCACTAATCCATGCAGCATTTTCAGATTCAGATCAGTGGTTTTTATTCGCACAGCCATCTGGAGGCTCCAGGCTAGCAACGCTCTGTGCTCCTCTATCAGGAATGCTAAAAAGCCAAGGGAACGCACGCTAAATTAAATATAGGGAAAAGCATGTCAATATTACAGAATGTGTAGCAGCATCACCACGCTCTGCAAATTTTAATTTCTCTCAAACTATACAGCATTTCATCAGCATATTCAGTCAGAAGTAGTTTGCCAAAGGATGTCTGTTTTAATTACTCATCAAATGAGTTCTGATATTCGATTAACATACATTTGGAGATAAACACAATCAGCTTCAATAACGACATCATGACCTCTGCCTCCATGGCATTTGGATGCAAAATCACACGACGGATTTAAAATTTTCTGTGTAACATTTTACATAAAAAAATCGGATTCCCTGGAAGATGGACTCCAACTTATGTGATGCAGCTGTTGCATTTTTCACGGAATTATGGGAGAGGTTGATGTTGGAAGACTTCATATTGGTTCAAACAGAGTCCATCTTTGAACAAACCAGACAAATGTATGGTTTCTCCTTCAGGAGCGATGGGGGGCTCTGATGGACAGATTTACATTTCACATTTTTGCTCTCAAGACAGAAAATAACTTCCTCTTCCATCTCGTAAAAAGCATCCTGCAGCTAAACTAAAGTAGATATCGACCCGGGTGACATGTGGCCAGACAGACAGATAGAGAGACAACAGTTAGACGTACAAGCGCGCTGACATTTTGCCGGCGTGGCCACCCAGCAGCATCGGTAACACGTATCGACTGTGTTTGATGAATGAACAGTTTGGGGGATTTGTTCTCAGGCGGTCCCCTGAGGAGGAAAGTCACTGACACGTTAGCAATGATTGCATCCTGCAAGATGACCGGGCAAAGAGAGGATGACCCACCATACACACACACACACACACAAAGATCCATCTAAAAAATCTATACGCACACTCATAAATACACACACAGGCACACACACACACGCACACGGCTACCACAGTCAGGGTGGTCACTATTCTATCAGTTCTCACGTGTCAGAGGTCCGAAGCTCCAGGAATCGATGGGAAACGATATTTTTCTCAGTGTGGCAGTGATTATTAAAGGTCAGTGTTAAAGGATTCGCTCTGAATTAGCTTTATTTTCTTCTCGGTGTGCTTCACATTTTTGACATCTGGCACTCTCTCTGGTTGTCGACAGTTTAGCTTTTAAAAGAAAACAAATTACAGAAAGGCGAGTGACCCCCGAATCCAATAAATGTGATAAAATGTTTGTAATTCTAAAGACCATTCCAGTCACCAAACAGAGTTGACCTTGTTGAGCCGATTAAAGCAATAATTAATTGGGATTTTTATTTCCTCTGTGTTAATGTCCGACTGATCAATGTTTTTTTTCTGTTGTTTTCTCTTTCTGGAGCTTTACAGAGAGAAAGAAGAGAAATATGAGGAAAGACTGTCTAGATATTGTTGTCTTTTCCTGGCCTTGGTCAAACCTCTTGCAGGGCGTCGTTACTCATGCGGTTTGCACGGACACAGGGTTTCTGATATGACTTCCCTCTACAGGGTCAAATACGGAAAAACTTTGATAAAACGTCTTTTGAAGAGGATGGAGAATGTTTGGCTGTAGAATGCTCCATCAGTCTGAGCTGCAAGGACACAACAGCAGTTTTTTTCTATTTTATGGCCTTGATAAGTAAAGTAAAGTCAAAGGTTTTTGTGTGGCTGCATATCAGGGCTGACAAAGACAAATTCTCCCCAGGAACAGCTTCTCCTTTGTCCATTTGGCTACTTTGTTATTTCACCCCAAGGCTTGACTTCTTCACCTCGAATGGCGTTGTCAGCTGCATCCTGTGTGATTTTGGCGTCAAGGATGACACAGACTTAGACTTTGGTTACTCACCTGCTTTTACAGAGTCAAAGGTGACTGAGACAAACCATTAACGTCGCTTTGCCAAATGGGAGATCGCATTCTGGGTTAAAAGAACAAAGTTCCATAGGCAGATGGACTGTCACAGCTCAGAGTGCAGAGATTCTACATCCTGCATCCAGGAGAATCCACTCACCCAACAAAACCCGAGCCCAGTTTGAATCACAGTCAGATTCATGGTCACGTCGCACAAGGAATTCTGCTTCACACACAGACGTGATCAATGGAAACGAAAAAAGACAGCAAGCACTGAATAAAAGTGCAAAAAAACAAACAGGCAAACCACAGCCCACGCCCCCACTCTCAAATAAACAAACCTTCTAGCATTCTCGGTCCACATTGGTTGGCAAACAAAAACTGTTGTTACCACCAGGTTGACTGGATTTTTTGTCTCATTCATCCATGAGTCGTAACGCTTTATGAAGTCTTATAGCAAGTCACTCAAGTAAAACAATAGAGAAGATCTGTAAATAAATAAGGACACGAGCAGCATCCATGATTAAAGGATGTGTAAAAGTTTCGATGGAAACTAAACCAGAGGGCGAGAAGATCAATAATCAATGCTTGATGTCACACACACGCACAAACGGCAGTGAACGGACACACACGAGCAACATGAAGAGGAAATCTACTCAACCCCAGATCTCTGTGTTCACTGTGCTCAACGACCTGCTGGGCCCGCACACATCATCACAAATATTTCACGGATAATTCATAATCCAACAGGCAGACCTTCACTTTCTGTTGCCATAGCAACTCCTATTAATGCTAATGATTATCAGTGGATGGAGGACAACAGTTGCAGCAGCAAGACTGCAGGGAATGGAATTTCTGCCATCCAATTTCTGTCGATATCTCACCTTTTGTTTATCTCATCTCCTCTTATCTCCTCTTATCTTATTTGATTTGTTGTTGCAGTATTTTACCAGTTATTCATGGCTGCTGCCTCTCCAAAATGACTAAAGGCAGTTTATTTTATTTAATCCAAGGCAGCATGGCTCTTAGTTTGGGGTGTGAAGATGAATCGGATCCAGATTATGTCCAGTCCGTGATTCCTTTTGGACGGTTGCATCCAAGATGGAGGCTGCCTGACTCCAGATGGCGGTGGCGTGCTGCCCCTCAAACAGCGCTGGTGCTCAGAAGATGCAGTGTTTGAATCCCATCTGGGTGGAGGAAACAGCTGGCTGGGAGAAAGCTCCAGAGCAAATCAGACAAAAACGCACGGAACTCACCAAGCAAAGGACGACACACCGTCAGGACATTCTCAACTCTAAACTGACTCAGAAATTTTAGATCAAGGTAGAAGTTTTACCTTATTATCATCCGTGGTTAGCATGGCTACCAGTGAATTTTTTAATAATTATTTTTCTTCAGTCACTGCTTATTCTGTAAACATGATTGTCATCTGATTCTGCTGATCTGTGTTAGGGATGCCTGATTTGTCGTCCGTACCAAAAACCTGAACATGGAAGGTACAAAGAAGGAAAACACAACTCAACATTAGCATCCAGTGCATCCACAATCATGAATGAAAACATGAATCTGTTCTCTTTAAGAGTTTCTCTTCAATAATAATGACACTTCACACCACATGGTTTTGTGTTCATCAAACACAGACTGTTTCAGGGATTTGAACCCACACCTCCTTAAGAACTGAAGTCTAACTCCAGCTCCACACCGCCCCAAACCTTTGAACATTCATTATATAAATCACGTAAAATGTCACACGATCTTCATCATGCTGAGTTTTGACTGTAGTACCACTTCAACTAATTCAGGTCTTAATACCTCAAACTTCAGGGATTCATTTATCTCCGCTGCTCCACAGCTGAAAACACAGATTACTTTGGAGTGGATTGAACCACAATCCCACATTTAAAAACTCGCTGCTGTAAGGCTTCTTTTAAAACTAATGTCATGGCACATCAAGGAATTTAGGTTTGAGACTAATGGTGCTCTGAAGTTACAGTTCACACTTCAGTCACGTCACATATTGAGTTTTCTTCGTAGAATTATGGCTGTAAGGGTTTTTACTTGTCCACACAACCAGCAGGAACGGGAGAAAAACAGTCAGCTGAAAACCTTAGAATGAACAGAGCAACGAAGGAGAAAAGGATTTGTGGCAGTTTTCAGCTGATTCAAGGCTGCCATTAATGTTTTAGTAGCATCAGTGGAATCAGCAACGACTGAACACCTCAGACTCTCACAACAGCAAAACAAAGTAACGTTTGTCATTAAAAGAGGTCATGATGAGTTGACAAACTTCTTCATTTGTACTGGTTTCCCGCCACACTCTGGGCGATGAACCCTGGCAGTAACTGTAACTCATCATTAACGTCATTCTCAGCATTCCACCGTCTTAGAGAGTGACTTGTAAAAACAGAAATCAAAGTGTCTGTAAGTGTCTGCAGCAATTTCATCTTCACTCTCCACATTTTTCCTGATCTGCGCTTCAGTTCCTTGAACTTCTGGGACGTGCAGAGTTTCTCTCTTCCACCCCCGTCTCAGTACAGGGGACAGGGAGCTGTGGGTGTCCAGAAGAGCCAGATGATGCACGGCAGCAGGGGAGGACAGTAGAGAGGGAGAGTTAGGAAAAGAACTCCAAACAAGGTGATAAATATCAACACAGGTGCTGTGGAGAAGGATAATGGAACAAATCCTGGCGCTCTACCTGAGCCAGAATATTTCTGTTCCCTCATCAGCTGTCACCGTGGTCCATCTGCTGCTGGAGCTCCGTGGACATCAGGCACGTTCTAGTCAGTTTATTCAAAGGAATACTTCAGCAAAAAAGATGGAGGATGCACAAAATCACACAATGTTTGCAATGTTCACTTTTTTACAAAAAAACAGAGGAGTTACACACGAACACAAGGTGTGAATAAATCCAGCCTCTGTTTCAATGTTGTAAATTACATCACACAAGTTGAGATTCAACAGCTGTCGTGTTTTTAGATCTTCTTTATTATTTTATGTGTTGGTAATTTTCTCTGTCCATTTTTGAACGTTTGCTCTCTCTTCTTCCTGTTACACGTTCTGTCTTCCTATAAGAACCTAAGAGAGTCTTTGTGTGATTTTGTGATCATATAATTCATCTTCAGATTCTTATTCTGCATGCTTGGTTGTGTATTAACACAGTAAATTGCTAATGTTTACTTGTGCTGCAGTAACAGCTGTGTTTATGTCATGAATATTTAATAAGCTCTTATGTGGGTGAAGCTTAATGTTTATGTGCATTTTGTAGCTTTGAGCGTGAAGTCCAACAGAAGACTTTAACCCTGTCTTATTTCAGTTTTGTGTTTGTGTGTGTGCTCAAAGAGGAACACACACACACACACACACACTGACTTCCTGGTTTCTTCCACCTTGTCAGCTGTAACATTGTTCACAGGTCTTTTGGAACATCACTGTGGATTAGCCTGTCGTTGAGTTTATGAGCGTGGATTAAAGTGAGTGAGGAGATATTCAGCCGTGAAATGATTCCCTCTGTTCACCAAAGCTCCACACTTGTCACAGTTTTCTGTTCAAGTGCTGTCAGCTGCTTTCTCCGTGTTTTAATATGACTTTGGCACACGCAAATCCTCCCTCTACGATGGCGAAGAAGCCCAAGTTCAAGAGGTCACGAGAGAAAATACACACACACACCCACGTAAACAGTGATAATTCAGTAAATACCTCACCTGACCGTCTCCTTCCTGTCCCTCCGGCCTCCAAAAAGACGTCAACATTGTCACTTTCCTCCACTTTGAGCCTGAAACTCCAACAATCCTGCCAAAAGATGAACGAGACAGATGGGGATTCTGTTTTCAGAATTAATGTAAGTTTTGATATCGCTACCTTTTATAACTGGCTACCATTAAAGCTGAGCAATATCCAATATGCCTGCCGCGTGTAATGGACTGAATATGAAATAGTTTGGCATTTTGCGGTGCTCATTAAATTTTCATTGTCATTTACACGGAGTAAGGTCACTTTGAATGGGGCTCGTTTGGTAAATTTGCTTTTGAATGCTCAATTCTTTTATAGTGCTGTCATTGCAACGTTTTGCAGTTTCGTGTTGGTTTTATTTAGACTTGAATAAATATATTATACGGCGTTGCCTTTATTTACATCAGAGGAGAAGAGCTGTGGAACTCTGGGAACAGGAACATGAATCAGAGCTGTAAGTGCATCAGTCGCACATAATCAATCCGCGTTCCTGTGGCTTTGGATCAAAGTCTGCAGAGGTAATAAAGGCTCCGGGTTTGGTGCCGCGTGGTGAGGTTTCATCTCATGTCGTCTTTTTTTAATGATGACATATGTTGGAATTCATTTAGTGGTGCTTAAGGCTTTGAAACATGAATATTGTCTGCAGCCTTTTCTTTTGTTTCACCTATTTTCTGTGTTTGTAATAAATACGGCTCGGCTGGTTTGAGCCCTGTGTTATAAGGAGCTGGGGAGCTTTTTCATCCAAAGCCAGAAGTGAAATGGGGAGGAGATGTAGGGGAAGAGGGGGAGGGTGTGGGGCTGAAGGTACAGTGAATGTTGCTTCTAAAGCCTGAAACATGAATCACTCTAAAAAGGCCCACTGAGGCTCAAAGAAATAGCTGCAGCGGTGCCGCGGACACACACAAACACAAACAAACACTCAGAATGTATGGGCGGTTGAAACGGCATTACAGAAGAAAAGGAGGACTACAAGGGAAAAGATCAAAGTTCTCTCTTCCTGCCCTCCTTTCTTGATCTTCCTCACTGTCTCTCTCTGCTCTCTTCCCCTTGCTTTGACCTCTGTTTTGTTTCCCTGATATCATTATGAAGCACCAAGTGGGATCTGACTGGACACGACAGATGTGCAATGAGGAAGGTGGGGGGCCGTGTAGATGGAGAGAGAGAGAGAAGCTGGAAGTGGAGAAAAAAGAACGATGTAAGAGTGAATAAGTTCACCGCCGCTCTGACAAAACAATTATTAGATAGAACTCCATATGACAGCTTTGTACAAGGACAAAGTTTGCTAAAATCTGGAAGAGAATGAAATCTCTCTGATGTGATAGCAGCATGAAATCCCATTTTTTGGAGCTCGTCCTAATTCCATCAGTAAGGTGACCGTCTGTCCGTCTGATTCCACGCTTTGATTCGATTATTATACATTGTAAGTTAATTGTTAGTTCACAGGAGGAGAGGAGGCCCTTTATCCTGAACAAACCTTTTCTTATCGCAGGTGGTTACTATGGTGATCAGATGGTGTAAGATGGACGTCAATGGCTTACAGTTTTGGTAAATGGACTGCATTTATATAGCGCTTTTATCCAAAGCGCTGTACAATGTTTGCCTCACATTCACCCATTCATTCACACACCGACAGCCGAGGTAACCATGCAAGGCCCACTTGCTTGTCGGGAGCAATTCAGGGTTAGGGTCTTGCTCAGGGACCTTCGACGTGGACAGGCAGGGATCTAACCGGCAACCCTTCGATCACTAGGCGACCACCCTACCACCTAAGCCACGCCGCCCCGCGTGGTTTTTTCTGTTGGTAAGCATTAAAAGACACTTTAAAAGTTCCACGTATGTATCATTTGTGAAAAAAACATTTGCAGACACTCCTCCGTCACCATTTTGACCCTTTCTATGTGATGCATGTGTTAAAAACAGTTGTTCGGTCCGTTGTCACTTATGCATGCAGATTTCCTATGGCAGTGGATTCTGGCAGCCAGCTTTGCATATAACGCATCCTTTTTTCAGAGGGAATAAAGCAGCAATATTCACCGTGAAGGTTGTTCAGTAAGTCTTGATTAGGCAGGCAAAAAGTGAAAACAATACTGAACAAAGAAAACACAAACCTGTACGATAACTTCAGACTGAATAAAGGCTTTCAGAGCAAACAGACGTCTCTGTCTGCCCGGTCCACAGCACCGCTCCTGGTATGCGGGGGTTGCGGTTGACCCTGCTGCTACTGCGTCATCACTGAATGGGAGCGCCACCTGCCGTCACTCCATCAGTCTCAGAGGAGGACCTTTGGAATTTGGAAGGGCTCACCTGGATTAAATTACACTTAGAAGAAAGAAAAGAAGGAAAAAAAATGTCACGAACCACCTCCAATACCTCCACGTACCACCAGGGGGCCGTAAACCACCTGTTAAAAACTCATGTTTTAGACCCCTCATTATTTTTCAGTCCATTTGTGTTGAAGCTGTTAAAATCGTTACGGCAAAGGCGTTGCTGCTGCCACCGTCTGTACCATATCATCCCGGAGGAGAAGGAATCGAGAAGCACAATCTAATCTAATCCACCGTAAACACAACAATAAACACAACATCTGGAAACACCATCAGAACCATCATCAGGTCTCATGTGGTTACCTATAATGCTTGACTTGTTTTATGTCTGTAACCAGCCTGTCTGGATGCCCTCCCC
>OMNV01007560.1:0-84055 GCA_900303265.1 Brotula barbata
GTTTACGGTATCCTCCGTATTTTAGCGCTCATCGCGGTGGAGCTGAGAACAGCGGAGTTTCCTCTGCTGCAGCTGAACAGCGGACATGTGATGAAGACGTAGCTACAAACCGGTCACTGTCTCAGGTGCATTTAGGTATTATAGGACTTCAACCTCAGAGCTCTCTGTCTTCAGCCATGACCGAGCCAGTGTACACATTAGCACATGGCTACCAGGACGGCTACGGAGCTCAAGCCGCAGCCCCTTCCAGAGAGATTGACGTGAACTAGGCGTGGTCAGGTGCAGCTCATTACCATAAAGAGACACGCCCTTAAAACAGACCTTTCTGAACAGAGCTGTTTTTAGCTGATAAAGCGAGAACTACAATATTTGATCCAAAGGCAATTTTGACCGAAGCATGTCACAGACATGTCTTTAACATACCTGGGAACTATTTTAACTTGTGGAAAAGGGGCATAATATGGCACCTTTAAAACAAGAATGCTTTCCCCCTTAAAACAAGAAAGAAAAAATTTGCATTGTATGAAGTGAGATGAGCAGTAAGACAGTCGGAGCTGAGTCCCTTTCAAGAGGCCACATGGAAATCTTGACTCCTTTCTGAAATCCACTCTGACAGTCTTTTGTGTTTGTGTTGTTTGTTTTCTGCTCACAGCTCAGCTTTGGTCCATCTCAGACTAAAGCTTTCTTAGTAAAACAAAAAGATTTTCTTCTATAATTATAAGAAAACATGTACATGTACTCTGGGGTAATGTGGTACATTTTCATACCCGTGGGTAAAGGAAGACAAGCACAAGCACAAAGACTTCAAACACTGTTCTGTGATTCTAAAATGGCATTAATTTCAGATTATTTACATCACTGATAATCTAGAAATATCATTGTGCAAATACTTCGTGTCTACATTGTAAAATAGTAATAATAAGTTCCAAAGTGAATCCAAAACTCACATCCTGACACCTTTCAGATTATGATATTATCTCTGCACTGTGTTTTTCTTTCTTTCTTGTTGGATCCGTCAAACATCTTCAACATTTTTCAACCGTCTCCCTCTCCCAGCAGCCCGTCTGATGTAACCGGTAAAATCTTTGAAATAAATGTTATCGCCTCCACTCGGTCCACGCTGCACGGTGTTTATCTTTCTTTCTCTTTCTTACGTCATGTGAATGTAGTTTTAGGGTGGAAGTCTGCTTTAAACGCAGGCATGTTTTCCTGAAACCCCAACAGAGAGTTTTGCACCTGGTGCTTGTTAAAAACCCAGCGCAATCCAACCCGAGGTCAGAGGCCACCGTTTTACGCTACCTAAACCTGCCGCTCCCCTAAAAGTCCCTTAAGCCCGCTGATCAATAGCACATGTGCAGAGAATTGTTTTTCAAACAATGGGTCAGGACCTCGGAGTCGGTCCCGGAGCTCAGCGGCGCGGCTCCCTGAGTGATTTGGGGCTAATCTGGTCGACCCAAAGCTCGTCTTTACTTTAGCTGTCAACTTTTTGACAATATTCTACACCAATAATAACTCCAGGCCAGGTCTACTAAGCAGAGATTACCAGAAAACATTTCCCAAAATGAAGCAAGGTCAAATGTTGGCGTTTAAAGCTCAACTTACCTAAATGCAGGCCGACAGCTGAAACACTTACAAGACCGGTTTAGGGGCCGGGGGCTCATTTTTAAAAGGGTGTGTAGGATTCAGACTGAAAGTGTACGTAGACACAAAAGGTGAAAATGGCGTACGGCCAAGAAATAATCCAATTTATAGATCCGTGCGTACTCACACCTGCAGTCAGTTTTCCATTACAGAACACAGGCTACCTGGAATTGTGCACACCTGGATCAGGCTCATATCCTGCCCTGTACCCGCCCACATTCGGACATAAATGGTCCATGCAAAGCAGGACATGAATATAAATAAGACCGATGATTGATGACACGTTACTGTGAATCATGGCAACAACCGATCATGGTTCTTGAAGACGCGTTCCCTCCTCATCCTTCCATTTTTGTAGTCTTACAGCAGTGCCAGTGAATCCATAACGCAGCATCTCAAACGAGAGTCACCGCAGTATATTTATGTTACAGCATTCAGACTGATTGGACCACACCGCGCCAAACTGATCATGTCGATCGATGTTATCCACGATTGATAGATGAGCGTGTTTTCTGATGGATGTTAGTTTTGTGACAGTGAACTTGGCCTGCACCAGGCTGATAATGAGGATGTGGAGTGTAACGATTGTACCAGACCTGCCGCTGGCTTTATTTCCAAACTTTGCTCATTTACACAATCTATATATGAGTGTAGGTGGTGAAGATGCACCAGTAGAGGTGACTGAAGAAGGCAGTGTGTGTGGCAATCACCAGGGTGTCTCCAGTGACAGCACAGCAGCAATTTCACACACAGAAACTAAATGAAAACTGAGACCATACTTGATGATAAATGTACAGTATTAAGAGATATTATTCAAAATGATTGATGCTCCGGTTTGCAAGTTGTTTGTGCTATTTGATGAGATCTTGGATTTCTACAGCCGACGATGATGATGATGTCATCAGTTCGTTAGCACACCATCCGGCCCTCCCCTCTGCACTGCGTGGTTTGGGGATGTGATGGTGAGAGAGAGCTGATGGAATATCGAGCGGACTTTGATTTAAGATTTGAGTCGTCTTCTATCTTTTCAAATTGAAATATGATAAATGTGGCCCCATTTATGATTTATGTGTGAGAGGAACCATTCTACCATCTGGCCTCAATTGACCACCTCACCATCTGTGTAGCCAGTTTCCCCTCTCCAAAATGTGAGTATGCACGGGTCAGAGTTTACGTACAGGTGCACACCCTCTCCTGTCAAGTTTGTTTTTACAGATCACAATGTTTTCGTGGGTTTGCAACGGTTATAAATGAGACCCACACGGACAGGATGGAGACAGAAACGATCATTTAAAGAGTGATGGTGCTCTCCAGCCTCTCAGTCTCTGTCTGTCTCCACGTCAGGCCCCGGTCTCACAGCAGCACAGGATGGATCACAATTACACCAGCAGCCACAATCACGTCCTCAAACCACGCTCACGTCACTCCCTGTGCCAGCTAACAGACAGAGCAACGTCACTCTGGAACCAGAAGTCGCTCGCCCGCTCTCCCTTTCCATGAGATTTTGCGTGTTTGTGCAGATTAAACTACGAGGACAAAATCAGAGCAAACAGCCAACATGTTAATAGGAAAAGAATCACAGTTACATGTTAGGGTTTAAAGCACACACACACTCACACACACTCACTGGGACATGGGAAGGGATGCTGGCAGTCAGCTGCAGATATTTTTGGAGACTCAGACTCAATGATTGTTGAGACTCACGCACCCTCATCATCCTGCCGTAGATAGAGTCCATCTTTCAATCCCTCTTAACTTCATTCCTTCCATCTTTCCATCCTCCTTGCCATCTCTCTTTATCCCCTCTTATCCCCATCAGATTGGACCCATTTCTGTTTTATCTTTGGAGTCTTGTCTCTATCTGAGAGTCTGCTGTCTAATATAATAAGACTTACTTTGGCTTAGGCCTAAGCCTCACCGTCATGCTACCGAGACATGTGAGACGGACGAACAGTGTAAGAGCAGATCAGGTCAGGTATGAATTCACATGGTACGACAGATTAACGGCGTTTGTGGTGGCCGCCTGAATTTGGATGCATCGTTTATTTATCCTCAATACAAAACGATGAACGGAGGCAGGTTCGAAAGGTCATGGACATTTTCAGAATGATGAAGGGAAAATAAGAGATATCGCATGAATTAGTCTACAAGGTGTCCCAAAATACTTGTGTACACACTTTGAATGATTATAAATACAGTTTTTATTAAGATATGTCTTAGTTTCATAATCTGAGTTGTGGACAGGCATTCCAAAATCAGTTTCCAATCAGGTTTGTCTAAATGAGGCCTCATTTAGGATACCTGGTTCAGTTTATCATCACAATGGAACCCACTGGGTACCTCAGAACACCACGGTTTGAACACCATATCGACTTATGAGGGGTTCCAGTCTGGTGTGGATTATCAGCGTTGGGCATAATTTGACCGTTCTTTTCCAAAAACACAGTCAGTCACTGCTGCCATTTATCTGATCGAGCTGCAGGAATCCATCATGCCACACATTTGAGAGCAATTTGGAGATGAGGTGTTTTATTTTTTATATGTAGCACCTCCCCACTAGCACCGTGATGTGAGGACATATCTTGACGGAAATCTGCCGAACAGACGGGTTGGGCCAAGAGGTAGCGATGAATTCCCCCCACGTTCCCCAGACCTCACACCAATGGACTCAAAGATAACACAAGGCCTGCAGCCATCGATGAGTAGAAAGCAGCAAATGAAAGACAACGCACCCAAAATCTATCTATCTATCTATCTATCTATCTATCTATCTATCTATCTTAAACTTAGATATATCTTAATATATATTGTATATATTGCAGCTCTCTCACTCTGTCCCCGTCCTGCTGTCCTACACCGGTCCCTGTCCTGTCCTAATCCTCTGTGCGTTCTGTGCTCCAGCTCACAGAGAGACGTCAGAGGACTGTCGGAGCTGTCTGGAGTGTTCCCCGGAGAACGGCTGCGTCCGATGTCCAGAGCGACTCTTCCTGTTCCTGCAGAGGGACGGGATGTCTCACCACGGAACTTGTCTCCACGCCTGCCCCACTGGACACTACGGACAGAGAGGGAAGGACATCAATCGCTGCATGAGTACGTCTGGGCTACTGTGCCGTCTAACACAGACACAAATCTGTTTCCTATAGAAAGTCTAAACTGGAATTTAGGCTGACGATAAGACAGTTAGATTATTTGTCCTAAACTTCAGATACAGTTAGAGACATTTTACTTGAAGCTGTATGCACAATGCTAGAGACACATCACACGACTCAAGCTACGAATTGGACCCAACACACACTTATGACGCGGCATAAGCAAGACCATAAAGGATGGGGAAGGCTTTAATCCTAATCTGTAAATCTGATGTTTGTAGAGTACAAACTTACAGACATTTGTTTACTGATTGTGAACAACTTGTGGACTTTTGGACGAACTTGAGACAGAGATGGGGACTCGAGTTTGCAACTTAGGCTCGAGTCGCAATTAAGTCGCACACGCAGTAACTTGAGACTCAAAAGACTCGACCCTCCACTCGGACTCCAGATTTGGGACACGTGAACAATCAAACTTCATCAAGCACCAGAAAATACACCCAGACAGGTCGGTCACTCGGCATGGATTAGTGAGCAGAGACTCGAGACTTGACTTAGTAGAACCTTATGAGGTTCAATTAATATAAATATATAGATAATATGAACTTGATATTACATATTAATTTATATTAATGGTTTATTGACACCTGAGTGTGTATTCTGTACTTTTTCCTCTTCTTCAGGAAGTGTTTGTTTTAACGTTTACTGTTGTTACCAGTATATAAACACATCTTTACACACCACCTCCACTGAGATGCACCTTAGTTACTTAATTCAGCCTAGAAAGAGTTTTTCCCCTCAGACATGTTGTCCCAATAAAAGAGCAAAAATCATTTAGCTAAGGAGAAGCTTTTGCTAAGGGCGCATTGTTTTTGTCCCACTCACTTAAATTTATATGATTAAAGTGATTTCTTCCACAATGACTAATGGGGGGGACGTTGGCTACAGCAGGATGAGACACGAGGGCCAGACAAGACTAAAGTCATCAAAAGACCTATAAATAAACAATTAGCTAATTAGTTAAAGTAAAACTCTGACAATACGTCCTTTGTGTGGCTCCTTAGTCTTTGGTGATGTTGTGTTGTTATATGGGGAAAGATGAAGGATTAACAGCCACAAAAAGAGGACTAAGGATGTAAACATGCAGAGACTAACGAGGGACAGTGAGACACGGTCACGTGATGGGGAGTCAGTCTTTCCGAGAGTCCAATTTTGGGACACACACCTGTCTTCTCCTTAAGTATTCTGCCATTGTTTTCATTTTTAACATTTGTTCAATAAAATCGGGTCTTGAACTGTAAACCTTCTTTATCACCTGCTCCTCGTCCTCGTGGCTGCGGTGAAAAAGAAGAGATAGTACATTCCTCCTCGATTCCTCAGGACAGTTTTATGGAAAGACCACATGTTTTGAATTGTGTGTTCTCCCTCTCTCTCTCTCTCTCTCTCTCTCTCTCTCTCCTGATGTGTGATCATCTCCCTTCTCTCCCAGAGTGCCGCTCCTGGGACTGCGAGCACTGTTTCAGCCGGGACTTCTGCACCAAGTGTAAGCCTGGCTTTCAGCTTTACAAAGGCAAGTGTCTGAGCCGGTGCCCAGAGGGAACCTTCACCCATCAGACAGACTGTCTCGGTAAGACATGTGATGTCACGTCAATAAACATGTCCTCCAACAATATGACTCAACTCTCAGGTCAGGTTGACCCAGGTCACTGATGTCGTCATTGTCAAATGCGGCACTCTGGAGATATTTGGTGTTCATCTACACCAAAGGCCTCTTTGGGTCAACGTGGGTCTCTCTCTGCACCTAGTCCGCTGTCTTCCAAACGTACTTAGCTGTTTAAAGGTCCACTTTACTTACCAAAAAAAAATTCTGTGCGTCCTTTACGTTGCCGTGGATGCTAAGCAATTCATCCACTAGAGGGCAGTCCAGAGTCGAAGGGTTCTGACAACAAGAAACATGGTGACAGTTGACGACATCCTGGTAGTTTACCTGTTCAGAAAGAGGCGAAAGCAGAGGCGGCGTTATAAATGCCACGTTGGTCTGTGAGGCCATTAAATCCATCGCAACACGTGGACGGAGGAAATGCTCGCACAACCTCACCTCAAACAGTTCCGCCATTTTTTTAATGTTCTTCTTCCTCTCTCGCTGGTCTTACTTCACCTGTTGGCTATACTGCACACACACACATAGGGTAATGATTGACAGGCCATCATTACTGTGGCATATGAGAAGGCGGGACCTAAAGAGAAGGATCGAAACAATGTAAATATGCACACGGAGTGTAAAATGAACACAATGAACATGAATGACTTTTCTTACCAGATGTAAGAAAAGTCAAATCAGGGCATTTTAGGCAATTTAGAAATCCGAGAGTGACTCCATATTTTAAGTTTGATGATCTTATGCGTTCGATGGCTGCCCACACACATCCCAGCCACGTACGTCGTGGGTTGTTGAGTGCGTTGTGTATTTGGAGGCTCTGGGCTATGAATGGTGATGAGGCTGCGTATGAGCTCCGTGTGCTGTGAGTGTTGGGCACCAGGAGGCTGCAGACATAACTCCAGAGTTTGATGCTGATATTTTTGGACTTCAGTATTGTTCTCGGCCTTTCAAATGTTTCATTTGCTTTGATCCGGGCCGGGCACAGACATTTTAAGGAGCTTTGACTGAAGCACACACCTGCTGGCGCCCGATACAGATCTACAGAAACCACCGCCTCTAAACAGACCACACTTGTTCGTTTTGTGGAATTGCATGAATCTGAAGTATTTTCTACGTCTGCTGGCTCCTTCTCTGGTGTGGACTCTGATGTGGCTGCCTCGGTCTCCATGTCTTCCCTCTGTGTCTCCATCTCGACGTCCTGTCTCTGTCTGATTCCTTCCCATTTCCATATTTTCTCTTTGTTCTGGAACGTCTGGCTGAGTTCCTAGAACTTCTCTTTAACTTTGCAAGATGCCCACTTTTCTGGACATCATCCTGTGGGTTTGATTTATCTTTCATACGGATATGAAGAATGATTTTAAATCTTTTTAAATGACTATAACCCACTCTCCTGGACAGGAGTTCTACGGCCTACACATGTAGGGTGAGCAGATTTTTAAGCTTCAAACTGGGACACAGAGTGAAGGAAGATGTCCCTGTGTCCACTCAATAAAAATTAATTTGAGGGAGAGAAAATGTCTCACAGTCAAGATGATGTATATCATAATACATCTGTGAATATTCCCTCAAATGATGACAACAATGGAACCTAAAACCAAGAGATGTGATTCCCAATAAAAAATAGATTAGATAGAAAGATAGATAGATAGATAGATAGATAGATAGATAGATAGATAGATAGAAGCATAGAATATACAGAACACTATATAATGTGAAAAATATTCAATATTCAAATATATAAGTGTCTGAAGCATATTTCTCAAGGATTTTATCTAGAAAAGTGGACATGTAAGAAGAAAATAAAAAATAGGAAATCCATAATTTAATGATAATTTATCGTGCCACATAAATGAAATATTCCACAGTAACTAAGGTGCTTGGTATGAATGACAATTCTAGTATTTATATCACATTAGCCTCACTTGAAGGAGCTCTCAAACAGTCGATTACCAGTGTGATCTATTATGCAGCTTCAACAGACCTAATGAGGAGATCTGACAATGCGGAACGGAAACGCATTAGAATGTTAGAACGAACTCCCTCTGCACAAAAATATGAATATTAACAGTTACAGAAATGAAGAAAAATAATGTGTCAGAGTGACGAGAGAAAATAGCTCATTCTGACCTCCGCAGAACAAAAATATATATAAAACCAGTATAAATCTAGCGTGTTTTATCCTGGATTAAACGTGAAACCCCCTCTTTTTTTTCACCGTGTTTCCAATTTGAATCTGAACCGAGTGAACTGAAAGTCAGTGACCCCGGTTCGCTATAAAATGTAGAAGCTCTGCAGTGTACACACCGGTGTAGCTAATCTGCGAGCCGTAATCAACAGCAGACCTTTTCTCCAAACGTATTCCTTTTATCTGCCTGGCCGCTCCTGCAGCCACTTATCTGTAATATTTCTCCTGTCTGTGAATGGTATGCAGTCATGTTGCGTTATGCTGCAGTGCCCTTGGTGTTCTTACTGTAGTCATTTTATTTTAATTACCACGGTGACCCCTGACATGTTAACGTTTAACCCTTTGTACTCCATTGTAGTGCCGGACTGGACACACACACCGTACACTTTATTTTATTCACAATTTTTCCATAAAGTTGAGTGAGCCTGTCAAATTTACAAAATAAAACACATTTATGCCAAAAAATTGTATCTTTTGTCCGGGCTTACTGAATGATCCCGTACACACACCATTTTTCAAGTTGCTCTGTAATTCACAGTGATGACAGTGGTGTCTCTGTATTCGGTGCTGACAGCTTTATGTGACACATCAGTAAGATGGGACACACACTATACAATGACAGCTCGGGACATATCCCAGAAACCATGTCAGGATTAACACGGAACGTTTGCAGACCAAATAAATATATCATAAACCAAATCATCAATACATAACTCGGAAACTAAACTTTGGCTTGCGGTGGACTTTACTTCTCTGCAGTTGATCTTTCAGCTCATTTAACTGAAAAATGAAACCGATGAAAGCTTTTGTCTTCAGTTTTCATTTTCCATACTCGACTTTTTACATTTTTGACCAGTTTAGGCCCTTTTTTGTAAATTCTACATATTTTATTCCATAACTTCTAATATTATATCGTAAGATAATGTTGTATTGTTTAATATTGTCAGGTATATTTGTATTTTCTTGTTTGTATGGGATCAGTAGATTTTATTGTATCTTATCTTATGTGTTATTGATCAGATATTTATTCAGCATTTTGTTTTTTTAACTCTGACTCCTGAACGGGAGAGTTCAGTGTCTTTCTTAAGGGGAATGTGGCGATGGTGCACGATGCAGCCCGTATCTTTTCCTTCTCATACGGCTCTTGACTCTGGCTCTACATCCCCCTGGCTCTCCTCTCCGTATTTCTTTTCAATCAATCCCGTATGTTGTCCATACGGCTGCAACAAGAGAAGCCGGTCCCCCGTGTTCACGTTCGTGCTGGCAGGGCTCCAATGTGTGAGCGAGGGAAATAATGAAACTCTCCTTCACCTCATAACTAAGAAAATACCTTAACTTAAAAGAATTAATGTTGAGAAATAAATTGTGAAGTCTAAGATGAGGCAGGAACCCAGTAATAGGGAATGACAGGAGTTATTTAAGGAAGTGCCTGGTTAACCAAGACAGGATGAGACGGGGCAAACCGAAGAGAAGTCGGAGGTGGAAGAGACGAGAGAGTTTGGCCGTTTGACACAGATGAGGAAGGTCTGCCCAGTATGTCCGCCTGGTTCCTTGGCATCCTTTACCTGGTATCAGTGTGCCATTAAAGAGGGTATGAGGGCTATAGCATTCCATATCACCCCAGACTGATGGAGGGGTACAACCAAACCCTCAAGGAGATGCTGAGAAAATGACAAGGATTTGGATCATTGGCCTCCTAACCTCCTTACCTCCTTACCTCCTTACCTCCTTTCCTCCACGTGCTGCTCAACACCTGGGAGAAGGAAAAGAAGCAAGGGAAGGAAACTGGAGGCCATCATCCCAGCTGGGTGGGTCCAGGAGAAGCCTGGGTTCACCAATCTGGTGGAGGATCACATTACCACTCTGGTGACACAAAGGATGAATCAGATCTCAGAATGATAAGTACGAGGACGAGCCACAGATCATGATGTGTCTGGGAGTCAAACATGGTGAACCCGGTGGGTCAGATGCCAAGAAAGGACGACGTGCGCAGAGCTACTTCAAGGCCCACCCCATGCCAGGATGGAGGACCTCATCGAGCATGTGGGTAAAGCGTGCTACGTAAGGGGTACCGTCACAGGGTCTGTACCAGCTTAAGGTGGAGCGTATGCCACCATGCAGAGACATACAGATGACGTCCCGGAGGGCTCGGAGGACTTTTCAGCAGCATGAAGAGGACCTCAAACATCTGACACCAGTGTTGCTGCGCGTCCAACGTGCCAGGCTGAAGATCCGGACCAAGAAACTAAACCCTGACCAAGCAAGAAGCCAGCTACCTGAGTCATGTGCTGGGGGGTGGGGTCATCAGGCTTCAGTAGACAGTGCAGGGTCAGGGATTATAAGCAGCCAGAAACCAAGAGGAGGTGCTGGTTTTCACCGTGAGGATGACTGAGATCAAGCCCAGACTGTCAGAGTAAATCCTTCACTTTCAGATGAAAAAACAAGGAGCAATATGTCAACCATTGTTTCACTTTTAGAGGAGTTTACTCAGAGTATACGTACAAAGAGCTACAACATAAAACATCCACAGAATAACGTCATGCACAGATTACAATAGCTGCCTGTTCCTGTTAAGCAGCCTTCTGAGAACCCGTCTGTCTCGGCTTGGATCTTTGTCTAATTTCTCAGCTGTGTTTTTGCCCACACGGAGCCAAATTTTCCTCTCAGACACATGATTCATATTAGGAAACTTCAGAAAGGTTTTCACAATTTATCTTCATAACTCCTTGTGTATCATCCCTCCCTTCTAGGTAACTTAGATATATTGTTGTTGATATTGTTGAGCCCATCCATTTATTTCTGGGTCTTCACATTCCCCCTCTGCTGTCCACCTGTGCTGCCTGTAGCTACTGCTGCGTCTTGGCACGGGGAACATGGGTTGGTTTGCAGAAATATTACATGAAAGTAAACAATATGCTTTTCATGTCCTTCCTCACTAGTTTGCAGGTATTTCATAGTTTGCCCATAAGTTTATTGTGTTTTGTTGGTGATTTGTGCTGAGTTTTAGCAAATGGGCCCCACAGTTTTATTCTGAAATCCAGGTTACATCAATCATACTTCATGCTAATGTTAGCCGTAGCTGCACAGATTCCATATTATTTATAGGTCACAGACAAGCGTTCAGACGGTTTGTTCTGTGTTCATGGGTTTCGTTGTTTTTTGGGAGGTTTGGATCCTACGTTCCGTTCCACAGTTAGCCCCTGTCCTCCTCCAGCTTTTCAGGAGTTCAGGTGGGAATCGTTTGAAAGTTACGTTTTTGGTTGTAATTTTGATTTGCTATGAATTAATATTTCTTTTGTAGATACTTGTGGTGGTATCGATGTGTTACGGTCTCACACAGGTTTGGGCTGTGGAGAGAGAAATGTTCGGTGTTGGCAGAGGTTAGCGCTGATATTTTCTCTTTTTTTATTAGGATAAAAGGAATAAACAGACAGAGATCTAGCGGCAATAAATCAGGTTACAGGCGAACGTACAGACAGCAGGCAGGTCACAGAGGGGTGAGGATGGCAAAACACTATAACAATACTAACTGAAGACAGCTGGACAGGAGAACAGAGATAATGATGATCATCACCAAGGAAACCTGTCTCACATTGGCCATGATTGTTGATTTTCAACTTACAAATCTTCAGTCTGTTTTCTGAATTGACACATTTGGAGCGAAGGGTTTTTGGGTCGCATGTTGAATAATCTTCTCTCTCTCTCGCTCTCTCTCGCTCTCTCTCTCTCTTGTCTTCCATAGAGCACTGTCTCTTGGCTACGTTTGGAGAGTGGAGCGACTGGAGCACCTGTCTCCGGAACGGAGTGACCTGCGGCTTCAGGTGGGGCAAGCAGACCAGAACCCGACTGGGCAAGCCTGAAGAGAGAGAAACATCACTCTGTCCGTCCCACAGCGAGACACAGAGGTGCAGAATGACAAAAAGGTGTCCCACAGGTGAGAGAACGAAGGGAGGGAAAGGAGAGAGGGGGAGACGGGGGAAGACGCGTAGATTACATGGTGAGGGGTAATCCCACCGAATTACAGCATCAGAACACATCTTTAATCTGCTCCATACTAACACACTTCCTGTTTATGATGCTGACACGGGAGGGTCTCAGTTTCCTGAGGACTTTTGCGATTACTTGGCTGAACGTTCTGGTTTACCATCCATCTAGTTGGGGTGAAGGGTCAGTGAGGTCACCGCCTACCATCTTTGAATCGCTAACATTAGCAGTAGCGATGGAAGGACGAAGCTAACCGTCTTTCGGTGGTGGTTGTGGTTTGGTAGGACCCTAAAATGACAGTGAGGCGACGACCATGACCACCGAGGGCACCTGACCTGGATCAGGTGATGCAGGTACTCCAAAGTGTCACAGTGAGTACCAGACTAGAAAAAAGAAGCTACGTGTCCTTTCGTTGCCTTCTTCATCATGGATGGGCCTCGGTCCCGTCCATTAGTTCCGTCTGAGTACCCTCCACGTCCCTGCAGTTGTTTCTCTTTCATGAGGTTTGTTGGTCCTCAGCATCCCGTCCAGGGTACGATGCTGATCATATGTTCTGCATTTTCAGAGTCCGTGTTAGATTCTGTTGGACCGTCCAACAACAAAACCATTTGTGGGAGTCGGACTAAAGAGAACAAAAGCAGGACGGCCCGGTCCTCCTCCTTTCTGAGGCTCTCATCAGCTCTGAGTATTGTATTGGCAGCAGCGTCTGGCTCTTGGTTTTTACTCTGCATCAAATTAATGACGAACTTCATTCAAATACTTCAGAAGATTAAAAAGCAAACTTGGCAGCGATTACTGCTTTCGATCCAGAAACCATGTTGACATTTTAATCGGTCCTTATTTCTTCCTTTTACATAAACAGTACAAGGAGCAGCGAAACATTTCACAGCAATGCAGAGGTCAGGTTGACACACACACACACGCAGTACTCCGAGTATTTGTCTGTGCAAAGTTTTAAATGTGATCAAGCTGTATACTACATAAGGATGCTGACGTTTTTTTGAGTATACTCTGAGTTGCAAAACTGCACTGTGAGGCAGTTTGTCCTCTGATTAAGATGTTAACTCATCGGAATAAATCATTTTGGCGCTTGCATCATGGAGTTCTCATCCTTGGAGTGACCGCGATTCGATCGATTCAAATAATTTGTGTAAAAACGGAAGCTCGGAGCTGCCGTGGCCGAGCCGTTTCCTGATATTATGGTAACATTTTCGAGTTAAAACAAAACTGTTTCTCATAACGACATAATTGTTTCTCGTTAAAACAAACCAGAAGAAAATGTTTTTCTAGTTGGAATTGCGGTAACGAGAAAAACGTTTTCTTTCTCGTTTTAATGAGAAAACATCGGTCGGAGATCCATGAGATTCAGACCCAGAATAACGTGGATTAGAGAACAATCTCGTTCAGAATTCAAGATTTCCACTGTGGCTCTGAGCTTTTTCATCTTTTAATGGGACGATATTTTAGAGACATTATGAGGACAAACTGCTGGCTCCTGTTATCTACAGGAGGTTTGAAAAACAAGCGGATTTAAAGTGCATCTGTAGACGCACGGAGGGTTGCTTTGGTCTGCTCCCAAACCATGACAAAGCCGGCAGAGGACCCGGGTCTGTTTCTGCCTCCGCGTTTCTATACGTGCACATTTTCCACTCCCTCGACAATGGAAGGCATGTTGTTTGCTGTAATTATCATTATCATTGTCAGATTGTGTGTCCAGTGGCATTAGGAGAGGAAGAAATGTGATCCGGCAGAATCAGGCTAAGGGATCGGGCCTGTGGACCTAATAGCACCCATCTGGGATGAAAGGGTGCCGTGGCATCTCCCCTACATTCCTCTGTTGTCCAAGATTAGACTGCTCTAGTCATCTAATTCCTAGTCTCTTGTTGTCTTATTGTTTTCAGATGAGGAGGAAGGACGTGGGTCTCATCTCCACTTCACTTCTCCCTCTGTTTTTCCTTCCTGACACCAACCTGTCACGGTCACACAGACCGGTTTCTAGACTTTCCTCTGGCAGTTTAGCAGCATGTGACACACTCGATTAAGATGTCCAACTGACAGGAAGTCATCTTTCCATTTATATCACAATTATGTGGGTTTGCTGTATATATAACCACCATGCTGAAACAGAAAAACAGAGATAGAGAAAAGAAAACGTCTTAAATTCAACAGTCTGTTTTACTCCAGCACCAAATGCTGAATTATGACAGCGGACATGTTACTACAGGTCCTATTTTCTAAGAGTTTACCCATTTTTTAGGGGCCATTGGTTGAAACAGAACCTCTGCATCTTTCACTCAGGGCCTCTCTGCAGGTTTTGTGGCAGCTGGATGAATGAATGAACATTTTAATCATGGTAGATCACAGTGAACACACAACAGCAGCACTTTGATATGAAACTAAAACATACAGTACATGTCCCTTCCTTACTCCGTCCCCTGTCCCACTCATTCATTAGTTTGCAGGTATTTCACACCTCAGCCTCACCCTGTGTATTAACGTCTACAGATCGATGTGTTGTTTTATAAAAGGATGGATATTGCTGTTATCATCGTCTCATTTCTTCACATAAAAATATATTTTTGTCGTAGAATAAGTCACTGTACGTGGAGTAGATCCGAGCTGAGATAAGTGAGGACGAGACCAGGTTGGATTGGACATTATCATTCAACCAAAGACACCACAGACTGTGTGTGTAAAGACGTTATGTGGTCTTCATAGATTGTAGATGTGTTCCTTTCATCGTTGATGTGAGAGTACTTGGATCG
Source organism: Brotula barbata (assembly GCA_900303265.1). Classification (NCBI taxonomy): domain Eukaryota; kingdom Metazoa; phylum Chordata; class Actinopteri; order Ophidiiformes; family Ophidiidae; genus Brotula; species Brotula barbata. The sequence goes on from OMNV01007560.1 coordinate 15,325, forward strand.
TTGTTGGATCGTGGACCAGGACTGAAATTATAGCGTGTTAGATTTCATTTATATTACGGCCAAATATTGGAAGAAGACAACATAATTCTGTGAAATATGGAGATTTAAGTGACCATGTTGTCACAGCATCTCAAGATTTTGACTTTTTTATTGATCTGTGTCTATTGGAGTGAAATCCAACTCATATTTCCTCTGTCTGTCAGTCAGTCACACTCACATCTGTTCTGCAGCTGATCGATATTATCTGCACCTCATTCAAATTAGCTGCACCGTGCCGTGTTCATTAACGTCTTCACAGTTAGCCAACGCGGTGCCAGTCCAGTGCAGCGACCCGAAATCAAACATCTCTGTCTGTGATTTGCGGTGCGTTTACTTAATCCGTCCAATGGATTTAACTTCTTTCATGCAGAAAAATGTTAAATCCAATTTAAGAGATTATACGATGACAAACACGATTAGAGCCTGACATAATCAAATCCCTGAAAAACAGACCGTGTGTCTCCACGTTGGGGATTTGGATCAGTCCCCGGTCATGTTGAGTAAATTCCCAGACTTCTCCAGCCCCCCTGCTGATTTTCCAGGTGGCATAGTAACGCCGACGTTCTTCATCTCTCAATCCGCTCTAAGGACCGATGGCACTTTCACAAATCCTTTCAGATTTTAGCACCCTGACATTGATACTAAATGACAAGCATGATGATTCAGGGAGGATTCCAGTTTTCATGCTGATTTATGAGCATATTTGTGAGACAGCAGGCCTTCATCCAAACCAAAGACGGCACATTTACAGCCCGTTTCAATTAACGGGGTTAAATTCTTTCAAATCCTCCCAAAATTTGAACCTGCGATTCCAATTATTTCAACTGGGATTTTTCCAATTTCCAATTTCTGTCTCATTTTTCAAAGTCATAAGCTGATAAAATTTAACAAGACTTCGTGATTTTTTGGAAATTTTCATCCCAACTCGGTCACTTTGAGGAGATATTTGTTCTATTTGTTGCCATCTTGGCCTACAGACCTGACAGGAGGCCAAAGGCCTGAAGGTCTTTACGACCTATTTTCCTACGAACATCATCCCAACTAAACATTCTCATCTACTAGACGTTATTGGGCAACATCGCACAAGCTGCCGACTGATGTTAGGAGTCGTCGGGAAATTCCGATACATACGGACGACAACAGAGGAAAACATCCATCAAGGGGAAGACAAATCCAGAACACGGGTTCAGCCGAATACACCATCAGAGAGGACTGTGGGAAGTCACGTTCATGTGTCCATATTTCATCAGGGATAAGTTAAGTGCAATGTTGAAATAGTTTCAAAAGTCACTTAGCGAGCAAAGGCCCAGAGCAGGTTGAGCTACCGTTTATTTAAGGAAAACATAATTTAATACTCGGCTAAAAAGCAGAAAATGCCACATCTGGCCTTGGATGTGTATCAGCTGGAGTTTAATGTGTTTCCACATCATTTTAATTTATTCTATAGTTTAACTTTTGGCCGTTTTTATCTGTGCTGCCACGTTAACATGCTTGGTTTTGCGTGTTCCTGGGTTGTTTTGGTCCTCCGTCTCCTTGCCGTGTGAGGGCCGGTGTGTCTCAGGGGGGTGAGAGTGGTCGCCTAGTGATCGAAGGGTCGCCGGTTCGATCCCCAGCTCCTCCATGTCAAAGATGCCTGAGCGAGACCGTAACCCCAAATTGGGTGAATGTGAGGCAAACGTTGTAAAGTGCTACAGAAATGCGGCCCATTGACCACGTGTTCTCGGTCTGTTTGTCTTAGCCACGCCCCCACCTGATGACCTCATTAGTCTCACCTGTTGCTATTCTCCTTTCTAAAGCCTTCGTTTGTCTCTGTGTGTGTGTGTGTGTGCGTCAGAGTTCTGGGTCGTGATTCTGAGACGCTGACGTGTCTCTCTGGTGTTTCTTGTCCCCTCGCTGTGATTTTTGTGTTTTTGGACTTGATTTTGGCTACAATAAACTTTGGCGCTTTGTCGTTTTCCATTGTGGAAACCATGACCGCACGCTGCTGGAAGGATGACGTGTCGCATGTTCGCATGTGTTAACTCATCAACAACAGCCAAATCGGCCATCTTAGCTTGTAGCAAATAAAAAATTACAAAATAAAAGCCCCCACATTAGCACCAAGTCCACCGCAAGCCACTAAGTTGTAAATTTAATTTGCTTTAGTCTCAACATGTTGATGACGATCGTGTTGATGATATCAGCCTTCTCTGAAATTTGCTCCACATTATTATGATTTACAAAGACTTGTGGCCACAGCCAGATGTTTGGTGTTAGCATGAGATCCCTTTAAACTGTACTTATTGTGGTGGAACAATAAAGCGATTTACTGCCATAAGAGAGGATGGCAGCGCACATCTGTGTCACAAATAAGACGCAGCGGGCGAGCGAGTTCTCCTCCGCCACGAGTTCCGCTCACTACATTTCTATTAGTGTGTAGAATGTCATCTTTGGCGCCCTCTAGCGTCGTCTTTTGTCATCTATTAACTTCTCGGCTGCTTTCAACCGACCCGGCGTGCTGGATTTGGGTCTTCCACGTGTGCCGAGCGCGTCTGAGATTTGACCTTGATGTCTCGCCGCTCCCCTCCGCCTGATTTATTGCGCTCCGTGACATTGCGGTCACCTCTGCAGGCCGTGTAGCGGTGAGATTGCCTCACTGCGGAGCCACATTTCACAAAAACACAGCAGGAAACATCTGTAATGCACCGCTGTGTAAAGATCCACTTCATGATCCAACGCAGGCCTGCATGATGTTAGAGGGAGAGAAAAAACCACAACGTAACAGATTTTCAGTTTGGGTTATAATTACAATCTATCCAATCAATCCTATCCTTATTAAAGTAATACTCGAGTATATGTGCGTACTGTGATCGAAGGCGGTACTTTATTTTCTATGTACGTTGTACTTCCTGTTCTCCGTACAGGTTGTTGCGTTTTGGTTGTGTTTACAAGAGTGTCTCTCATAGCTGTGTCACATCACACACATTAGCAGTGTGTGATGTGACACTTCCTGGAGCGGCTCCATGACTCATCCATGGAGGCCACATGTGACTCGATCCGTGCGGGGACACGGTGAAACCATCCAGACGCTTTTGAAGAGGATGTGAGCTCATTTTCTAATCTGGTAGCGTTCACACCACGACCAAACACAGCCTGTTTCTGATACATAATCACTTTCACCTAAACGTGTTGTTTTATGGATATTAATGATCGGAGCGTTACCATCAAAATACACAAATACACACGTACAATCGCTACCAGGAACTCATAAAGAAATGATATCAGACACATAAGGGTGGCAATCGTGTTATTTTTAAAACACGATTGAGCAGAAAAGACAATGACAGTAGTGTTACATCATGTCCAGTTATACTAAATATATTTATATTTGATTTGTTTATTTATAAATATAATGGAAGAAGTGCTATTTTTTAAGCAATATTTGAAACATAGTTTGTAGTATATGAGGAAGAATGCAGTTTTGTGCATTTTTACTGTATTTAAGTTGCATTTCACTCTCACTCTCACTTGCTAATTACAAACGTTATTCTACAAGATATCACATGACCTGTGACATCGACGTGGAAGCTTTTGGAATCCTCCCCCCTGTAAATACAGCAACGTTTACACGCACACAGTAGTCAGGCTTCAGTCCGTGGTCCATCTAAGACTCCAGATCAGACCCAGATGTCTGTGTGAGCCGTGTTCATATGTAGTCCATCTATAATCCTGTTTGCATGTAGTTTACTCCACTTCTCATGCACGCAGAGACATTTATCATGAGGAAGATGCCTCGCTCTCTCCAAACGTCTTCCTCTTGGACTCGCCTGTTCGGCGCTTTGTTAGCTCTCTCACCAGCTGACTCAAACGTACGTGAACATTGTGTTACTTTGTATAAAACACAGATTAACACTCATGGCAGAAATCTGAAGAATAATCTGGGTAACATTAGAAGAAGAAAGAGAGAAAGACACTTTATTAATCCCCGTAGGGAAATTAATTCTCTGCACTTTAACCCATCCTCAATGAGGAGCAGTGGGCAGCACACACATGTAAACACACACACACAGCAGCGCGCGGGGGGCCGACTCCAGATCTTCCACGTAGTGCCTTGGTCAGGGGTAACGGCAGGAGTGATTAGCCTAACGTAAACCGGGAAACCGGAGCACCTAGGGGGGAAACACAGACACAGGGAGAACATGGAAACTCCACACAGAAAGGTGTGGAGGTGGACCATGGGATTCAAACCCACGACCTTCTAGCTGTGAGGCCACAGTGCTGCCATTTATTCAGGTTAATCTAGGTAATATTATCCTTTATTCTTGGTAATCTGAGTAATATTAGCCACTTTTATTTGGACTAAATTTGTCTTGATGAAGGTTCAGACTGTGTATAATCCTGTGCTGCTCTGTCAAACCCTCTTCGTTCGCGTGTTTGCGTTGTCTTTCTGGGAAGATTTTTCTCCCCTCTCTTCTTGTGTGTGTTTTTTTTCCTCGTTTCTGTCGTTGTTATGATTATCGTGGAAGCCGACTGTTATTCTATATTATTATGTGGCCGCTCCTTGTGCCTCATGTTGTGGTCTTCCATGTTCCATGGACCTCCCTACTGACTTTGAAGCAGGCTGACAGGGACCGGGTCTGAGATTAGGCTTTCTTCTTCCCTATTAGTCAGATTTCCGAGTGTGTGAGTTGCACACAGTCTGTCTCCAGTTCAGCCCTGTTTCTGTCACAGATCCCCTACAATCTGTAATCCCACCAGTTAAAAACTCTTGGATTATTTTCATGTTTATGATCATATCTTGGTCGGTCTCATCACCTCTGGACTTTGTCCTTATGACGTTCCATAAATTTTTGTCCAACTGTCCGATGCCTGTGAGATTGATCGTTTGTTTCTGCGAAGCTTCGGTTTTCCCCGACTTGTTGACAACGCGGGCTCCATTTCAGGAACGATCTAGGACAGAGACGTTTCTAGAACCCTCTCGTTCATTTCTGCTCGGACCGGACTGACGTGGGCTACACGCACCGCGGCTCTCCGGGCCTGAGCGATGCTGTGCGTTAGATGTGAAATGAAAGGAACATGTTCGTAGCGGTGCGCTGCACGGTCCTTCCATCAACGTGTTTCTCATTGTGTGTTGGTGGACGGCGGCAGGCAGAGATTAATGTCTTTCTCTCGCTGCGGAACAGATGAGTGAACTCATGCGCGGGTCGAGCCGCGGGTGAGTCGGGATGCCAGAGAAATCAAACACCGCGCATCCCATGTGACCGCCTGGCTCCGTCCACCGGAAGCTCTGAAATACTTACGAGACACAAGTTGTTATCTGGCTGCCAAGTTGCATCATGGGAACTGCCTGTCGTTCCTGAAACCCATTCATCTGAAACGAGGCTCGGGAAAATCAGGAAGTGGGATTAACCTGCTGTTCTGTTGATCTGATCAAAAGGACCAAAGTCTTTATGAATCCGATCATTCTTTAAACATCACACACACACACACACACACACACACACACGGATACACACAGGTGCAGCGGCCTCGTGGAACCCACGTTGGATCGGACAGTCACGGATGCCCAGATGTTAAACTTAACTCTTTTATTTCAGGATAATTGTGTGTGGGGTTCGATGTGTTGATGATCTGAGTTGTGTTCAAGTTCGTTCGTTGACGAATAAGAAAAACTCTGATCTTCCAGAAACAGCATCATTTAGATTGGATTATTTTTCAGATCCTTGACATGACCTCTCAGCTCTGTTGACCTTTGACTGAACCCTTTTTTGAACCCTGTGTTCTTTCTTCAACGGTACAAAAACAGAAGTCCTGTACGTAATAATAAACGCTACAACGCCGCGTAAAATCCATTTTGTCTGGCGACTCTTTCTCCTCACACGGCCCTGCATGCTGATCTCCACAGAAGTCTCTGCTGTGGGACGGAGATCCATGAGAAAATACAGATGTTTCACGGTCAAATGTCCAAGGAAAACACTATTTGTTTCAAACTAAACTGAGCGTCACGGAGCTTTTAGAGACTTGAACACGGTTTGGTTCCATGGTAGAGTCCTCTAAGGGTCTCTGAGGGTCTCTGAGGGTCTCTAAGGGTCCATTGTGCGTTGCCGGCCTGCTGAATGAGAAGAAACAGAAAAAAAAGTGAATAAAAAGAATAAATAAATCAATAAATAAAGAATGATGGAACCGGCGGAGTTTGGCTTTAAGCTCTCGCAGCGAGACCTTTTGGAGAGCTGGGCCAAGGAACAGGTGGTTCACTTTGGAGACGAGAATGTTTCAAGGCATATTTTAAATATTTCGAATGACTGAAGTTGGACTGAAAAACCTGAGCCACATGTATCCAATCAGCGTCTATCACTGCGGGTATTTCAGAGTCTGGATCGGGATCCAGATGTAGATTCAAGCCCCGGACGCATGAAGTTTATTTTTAATAGTCCGAGCATCACATGCAGCGTCCCAAAGGGCCTCACGGGCCCACAACGGCACGCGAGAGACCCGACTCAAAGCCTGAAAGATGACGAGGAAACGGAGAGAGAACGGAGAGAGAACGGAGAGAGCAGAGAGAGAATGGAGAGAACAGAGAGAGAACAGAGAGAGAACAGAGAGAGAACAGAGAGAGAACAGAGAGGCGCAGAGGGAGACGCATGGCTCCCATTTCTGAGGCCATTTCTGTTCCCTTTTATCGGAGTCCACCGCTGAGAACAGATGTCAGTCAGGTAAGGAGAGAACGTCTGGCAGCGAGGCCACCGCCTTGATCTAATCTAAGGTCCCTCTGCAGTAACAGCCGGGCCTCAAATATGTAACGCCCGGCGGAGGGAGGTCGGACCGACGTCTGTCCTCAGACGGAGACGCTTTAAGGTTTGATGCCCGCATCCCCCAGATTTACTCGTCTCGTCGGCCGTCTTCACTCGGACTTTACTTGGTGTTGAACATCTGTTGTAACGGTAGTGTCGGTGTTACATTCCAGACAAACACAACAAAGGGGGAGGAGCTGAGGTCAGAGGTTACAGAAGATAAGACTCAGCCTCTAGATGATTAAATGACTTAAATTCACATATATACACATACACACACACACACACACACACCCGTACAGTATATATTATTATAGTCATGCTAATGCGGATCGGTCCATTGTCTGTCCTGTGGCTGGTTTTTATAAACAAGCAGATTGCTTTATAACAGAAACAGAAACATTACGACATAAACAAAGAGCAGCATGGCCATAAAACAGTTTTATTTACTTTGGGGTTTTTTTATAAAGCTCTTAAAGCTCTTTAAGTTTCTTTTCATGTCTGTGCTGTTATCCTTCATATTAAATGCAATCAGAGTGACCCTTGTAATAACAGCTGATCATTAATAAATCTTAATTTCCACACATTACAAAGTACCAAACACATTACAGTTACATGAGGTCCACACCAGGATCAGGCTACGCAGGCTGACCCTTCCAGACACACACACACACACGCACACACACACAGCTGTCCAACTTACAACCACTAGATATCGGATCACTACACAGCAGGACATCAGACGTCCCTCACTGTGTCCTCTCTACCTATTATCAATTATCATATATACAATTAACACATTATAATGTATATATATATAAATATCAAAGTTTCTTGTTTTAATGAGACATGTTAATATTGTGTAATAATAAGAGGACTTTTCCCCCTTCTTCTGGCCTTCGGGGGTCAAACGTTTCCCAGCCTGAACAACGCGTTTTCACATCCCAGGAGCTTCTGGGGGATTTTCAGGTCCATAAAAATCCTCTATATCAATTTTCAGCTGAATTATCGTGGCATATTTGTCGACTTAGGCGTCCTGTGCAAAACATAAAAGAACATTTCAGATCCATCAAATCCCATCTGACAGAGGGGATAAATTCACCTGCCACGCTTTCAGATGTTGTAGTTGGAGTCGGTGTTCACGCTGGAGAACTCCGTGGCCCTCGCACCAAACACGTGGAGACGGGAAGATAACACAACGCAGACAAACAGGTCCACCTTAGGGAGAGACACGTGGCAGTCCAACCCTGGACAACAGGACCAGGAAGACCACTTCTCTTCCTCTTCTTTTTTCTCACTTTCACTGCTTGAGTGTGATTAGATGCGGAGGGATATCAGAGAGCCGGTGAGGACGAGGATCTGAACGGGATCCCGGTTTGATTCCCGTTACTGTCTTAAGTCAGGGAGGGTGATTCCACTTTACTCTTAGTTTAGACCGTCAGCAGTTTAAGGATTCACATTCATCTGCAGTTTATTGAAGTATTATCAACAAAACATCCTGCTTCTATTATTTCATTAGATGCAGGCGTATCTTTTGTCATTTTTAGCCACAATTTATGGTGTAAAATAATCAGAAACACTTAATTGGTCCCTAGGGGGAAATAAGAGAAAGTACAAAATGATGCTAATAAAGAAACAAATAGATAAGATACAGTATAAAAGCGTCTATGGGATAAAGTGACAGTTCCAGGAGACAATAAGGTGAATATATAAATATTAATAATATACCAGTAATGTGGTTTATATTATATATATTTTTTAAGTGGTCACACGATTGAGAACTTTATTTTGTTAAACTAAGAACGTTTCCTGCAGCTTTTTCTCTCTGCTCTGATTTCTTTTCGACACCGTGTGAGCTCTTTGTGTTTGCGTTGTGCATAAAATGTATGTTAATGTGCAGTTTATTTTAATTCCCTGGCAGTTTGAGTGAAATTATCCTATCTTTACGTTCGTGTATATAAACTTATTATTTATAACCATTTACGACCAAAATAACTCCACACTATTAGGAATAATGTTCATTTAATTGAAGCCCAGACCAAAGTTGCTTTCCTGTCGTGCCTTTGGTATAAAGTCTCATAAAACATCTGAGCTGATGCCCACGCTGTGATCGTTCATGATGTCACTTTATGAAGAATGTTCCAGAGTTTCCAACATGTACCTCTGACCGCTCGCTGAAGCTGCCTGGGTCTGAGCCAACCGCTGAGTCAGCTGCATCTCATCCAAAACCAATTAATTTTACAACGGCTAAATAAAATAAACACAGAGTGAACGGCTGCATACGAACAGTAAACTTCAGAGAGCATTCAGACTGACAGCCAAATGATGACATCATCCAAGACGATGGACTGACATCGCTGCTCATCATCTACACGTAAAATCACAGAATGACAAGATGAAAAAAATTAGAAGGTATGAAGGATATAAAAACTCTAAATGTGTTTCAGTATTAAGAGCCTTTGCTGTGACAGATCTGACTCACGACAGATGAATCCTGCGTCCGCTGATCAGGTCTCACAGTAGACATGGCTGAAAATGAAGCCAGGACAACAGAAGGAAACGTCTTTGGAGCTCGGACACGGACCTGATAGAGGATCCTGGGACATCGAAGTTTGGAATAACCAAGACTCATCCTAGAGCTGGATGTCCAACTAAACAGAACAATGGACGGAGAAGGACCTGGATCAGGGAGGTGAGCAGGAACCACATGGTCCCTCTGAAACAGGGCTGACAGAGAAGAGATCCTAGAAGAAGATGTAAGGACCATCAGACCAGAAGAAAGTAAAAGACGCATGACAGCTCATGGTCAGGTTTGTCCTGCAACGACCCGACCTCTGACCTGCTCCAGTGTTCTGTAGATGCTGACGTCTGGAGTTTATCGTCCCATCAGGTCACCGCACAGCATCAGCATCGTTCCTGGTTAGAAAGGAGAACCTGCAGACTTTGTGTATCCTCTGGTCCTGGTGCTTTGTGATCCCCCAAATCAGCTGACGTTTCATCCTCTGTTGTCCGATTCTACGCTAATTCCCCAGAAAATGACTTAGCAGGATAACGCAGCGTTTGAAACCCCCTCTATCTTCGAGTCTTCGCTGTCTTTTCAGATGCAGCTGCGTGTCTGACATTCAGATATTTATTTTGATTTAAAGACGTTCTGGAAACATCCGCTAAATTCATATTTCAGCTTTTGTCCTGACAGCAGTCGGGATTGGAAACGGACGATTATTTGGAAAATCCGGGTAATAAGTAATTAATCATTGTTATCGAGGGCTATTTTCATCTGATTCATGGCCGCACGCTCAAACTTGATGACCTGATGATGCGTTGGAAAAGCGTCCAGTTGCATAAGACGAAGCTCGCTTGATGCTGGAAGGCTGCGGGCAGGAATCTACAGGGACTACAAACAGCATGACAGAGCGCAGCCATGGGGCTGAACACGCTTAGGGATGGGTACGTGGACTACACACACACACACACGTCTGACAGCCCTGTAACCACGGAAGGCCCACCTGCTGGTCCGGAGCAATTTGGGGTTAGAGTCCTGCTCGGTGACCTTTGACATGGGGGAGCAGGGGATCGAACCGCAACCCTTCGATCACTAGGCGATCATGGCATGTAGAGAGTGTGTGTGTGTGTGTGTGTCTATGTGGGTGTGTGTGCTCACTGAGTCCATGACGTACACTCTGGGTGTCTGTGATGAGTTTATTAGGTGATGAGCAGGGCCTGATTCACTTAAGATGGCTGAGAGTTTGCATATCAGCTGCAACCCATCTGGGTCTCCGTGTGTGTGTGTGTGTGTGTGTGTGTATGTATGAGATAGAGAGAGTATAATGGTGAGCAGTGTGTTCAAAGTGGTACTTTGAGCTGAAAATTGTATCTTTGTAACGCTGAATTTTCATTGGTTAATCGTTTCTTCCTTCTGAATATTATCCTCTTCATCATCGTTTCCACTCACCCGTGTGACTCTAACACACGGTGTGTTTACAAGCGTTTTAAATCTTTCATTCTGCTGCTTTTAAAATAAAACATCTGCTTTTTCAAACGTCATGTAAACGACCGAACGTGGCAAATAATCACCGACCGCCTCCACGGAGATCTAAAAATGAGCGAACTCCGGCTCCACGTGCCTTTCATCAAAGTGCAGACTCAGCATTCTGCAATTTCACAACGCGTCACGTTCGGTCTGAGAATGGGAATCCAGTCCATTCGATACATTTCTATTTTTTTCCTTTTTGCCTTGAATTTCATGTAAACGATAAATACCCGACAGAATGACAACCTGGCCTTTAATATTTTGACTGAAAAGATGAATACTTAAGTAATTCCCTGTAACATCTGGAAAATATGACGGTAAATTCAAAATATTAGCTGGATTTCGTCTCGGTGAGCATCTGAACGTTTCCCCCATCAGTCAGCTCCTAACTGATCGATTAGATTGTTGGAAAATATGTACTTTTGGCTGCCGCGGCTGCAAAACTGCTCGACGGACGATCAGAACCACGTGCGGGCCGATGATTCAGACACGGTCCACGATACGAACACCAGGAAGTCAAACGGAGTAGAGCATCGCTTTAAAATGAATCCTGGGACTCACAGGGCGGCTGTGCGGTGAACACACACTCGCGCACGCACACACAGACGGATGAAGAGTATGGAGTAATTTCCCGATTATTACTGCAGGACCCCGAATCAAAGCTGCTCTGTACAGACAAACAGCGACAGCATCGCTAATGAAGGACAGATTACAGGAATGATTGGAGAGCGGTGGAGGAGAAGAGGAGAGGAGAGAGAGGGAGAGGGAGAGGGAGAGGAGGGCTGATTGGTTTGAGGAGGTATCTGTGAGGACGCTAATGAAGGGCAGATGACAGCAGGGCGCCGCCGCCGCCGCCCGTCCTCTAACCCCGGTTTGATGTAAACATTTGTCCTCCTCTCCGCTGAGACAAACAACCGACAGATCCGCAAAGATCCACAAACTCACCTCCAGCACGGAATCACTTCCCTCCGACGGGAGAGCAGCAATCAGCGCTGGAATGGGTGGAATGGAAACTGGGAAAGCCACCTCAAAATGCAAGCAATCTGCCCTTGAGCAAGGCAGTAACCCACAGAGTTAGAGTTAGGAGCCTTAGTTTGTTTTTGTTTGTTTTTTTCCTTCCTCTCACTACTGACATCTACTGGTAGTAGGGGGTAATCGCATAATTCCAAGTTGCAGCTGTCACAGTGAGGTGATGTCACTCTTTGATGTTCCCAAACAAGTGGACGGGATGGCGGTCGGAGTGTGAATCCTTCATCTTTGGTGCTGTTAGGGTGTTTGTGGTATGGGGAGAGATTAAGGATAAACAGACATTTAAAGAGAGAGAAAAAAACTAACTAATGACACACACACATTGAATAATCGGAAAACCCAGGAGAACGGAATAACCCAAAGTTGAAATTCAGTAAATTAATACTTGTAATTCAGGGTGTAAAGTTTTTTCAAAGGATTCTGCGTAAATTAAAAAATTTATAATAATCCATTGTTAATAATTATATTGGATTATTATACAAAAGGTGTGTAATCGAGTGTGTCAAAATAAGGAAATCCAGTTTCAGGGGAAATGAAATGCATCAAGTTGTAATCAGGCCACAATTATGTCTGCAAAATTTGTAATATTTATGATTTTTTTTGCTGCTTTTTATCTTACAGAAAGAAGAAACAATAAAAAAGGAGGAAAAGGAAGGAAGAGAGAAAGAAAACGACAACAGCTGCTGACCAACGGGACCACTGTGGATCCACCGCACACGCAAACCAAGACCAACGCATCCAGACGCCACGATGAGGCCGGAGGAGGACAGAACACGCTCACGCCCCAAAACGTGACAGCAGCGGCAGCAGCTCTGTAACCTGACAGACACACACTCCAGCCTGTACGTCACCAAACTTTATTAAACAGCTCCATGACTCACCACAACCTTGACATGGCCTTTTTTTTGTCACATTTCCCATTTTCCTCACTGATGAAACCTGTCATCATCTGTCTCATGCTGATGTTTCTGGATTCAGTTAATGTGTAGAACAAGACCCACACACACACACACACACACACACACACACACGTTGGTTCACACCTCGGCCTCCTGACCTAGCTGAGTACTGAATGTAATACTCAGAGAGAGTAACTTCATCACAAGCCAGGAACAAACGTGCACACATGGAGACATTTTTCCTGTTGTTCTACTTTAACGTCTAATAGCAGCAGACCATGTGACCTTTGCATCGGTCGTGGAACATTTCAGACATACAGACATAAAGCGAGCAGTGGATAAACTCATCGATTGCATCACCTTACGTTATACTGACACCTGGTGGTCATAGAGAGCAACAGCACAACTACAAAGATGATCTGAACACATTGAACAATAAAACACAACATGGGAGATTTTTACAAAATGACACGTCCACATTAAGTAACAACGTGTGTGTGCAGGTCTTGTACTTTTTATGATCATTGTCATCATAATTGGTGTGTGTGTGTGTCTTCATTTCCTGATCTCTGTACAAACTGAGCTCTGTGTCACAAAATGTGTCCTCCCATGATACATTTCGTCCATGAAATGACAAAAGTTATCCACAGAGTGTTTAGACAGGACTTCACTACGTGCAAACATTTATTTCATACACTGAAATAACAAGCAGCACGTTTCATTTTGGATTAAATGTTTTTTCTTTCACTACATGGCGTACTACCAGCTGGACTACTGTGTGCGTGCAAACATAGTTACTTTTTGTCATTTTCACGATACGATGCTCGTTGTTCATATTCAATCTTTGCCTGAATCCTTTTCGAACATTTATTAGCAGTGTGGAGCCCTTGGAAAAGAGCTTTGGAGAAGCAAACAAAAGCATAAACACCATCGATTTATTTCAGAAAGTGCTGCGTTAGAATAAAGAGATCAGTCAGTTTAGGAGGAATCAGAGGGGGAAAAGTAATCAAAACAAAAAGCAGCGTTCTGCGTCGGTAAAAACACACACACGAGTCAGAGAAGTTGTAGATATTTGATCTGAGGGTTCAGGATCAGACAAAGCACGGTGTTTGGACTGCGGCTTGTACATTTCAAATCCTGTATATGAGACTAAATATTGCCTGTTGTATTTCCTGTGTTTTTTTTGTTGCATTTGTTTGGAAAAAAAAGAGAGAATTTCAACAGATGTTTATTTACATTTAATCATTTCCACAGACTTGACCAAACTAAAATAAAAGCTGGATTGAAGTGAAATTTGTTCTGGTTTAGAGGATGAATCGACAAATAAACTGTAAAAAATGTCTCGTCTCTCCTTCAGCGGTTCTTCAAATTGGTCCTTGTGGGCAGGTTGGCCGCCGCGATGAGCGACAACAGCGTCGACGTCGCATTTTTTTGGAAGAGCCAAAGAGCTTTTTGCAAAGGTCTGCTGTCCCGCCGCTCGTTTCTTCAGAGCGTGCAGTTTGGAGCAATGAGATCGTGAGGAAAGCTGCCGATTCAGTGCTTCAAAAAGAATGCACGTCATATTAGCAATAATTGAGGGAAAATGGCACAAAATGTAGACAGGGAGAGCCGAGGGACAAACATGGAAGCTGTTTGGCCGAGTTAGCCTCTGTTGAGAGTGTCCATGAACACTTTGGTGAAATCCACAAAGCATGATGATGATGTTTGTCATGGCTGGCGTGCTTTAAACGTCTCACTTTTTCCAGTTTTTCCAGAGCAGACGCAGGAAATCCACACATTACACAACAACCACCGAGCCCCCGTGTGGCCCGGGTCGAAGCGGATCGTTCAGGATCCAGAATGTGACTGCTCCTATTTTTTTGTCAGACTTTTATTTCACTCCACAGGTGAGATCTTCTGCGGCTCGGGTCTGTTGTGTAACATTTATCTATATTACTGTGACGACAAATGGATTTTGGACGGCATGAATGTGTGTTTGAACAAATAATAACTGTTTATTTTGACAGTGCAGCCATGTTAGATGGATGAGCTTCATTTACAAACATGGATCTCTATGATAGAGTCGATTTATTTGATAATTAAAGCAAAATGGAGCACAGTTTAACCAAATGTATCATGAAATCTGGATAAAATTCTACAAAATATGCATCAAATATAAAGGAAAAGTAATGGATTTTTTTTTTCTAAATCATAAATTAATATAGATTTTTTAAAATGATCTATGTCTTTTTAATGTTCCAATGTCTCTAAGTTGAGCTCTTGGGTACAGAGGATTCATGGCTGGGCAAAGTTTCTGCAGTGACCACCTACAGCTGAGATGTAATCCTGTTTACATGGAGTAAAGGCGTTCACAGACACGTTACTATGACAACAGACGCATAATCTAATTGTCTCTCTCCCCATACCTCCTTCACCACAACAGCATCAGAATGTAGGACGCGGTTGTATTTTGCGTGCCGTTATGAGTGTGGTTGTTCTTACTCACTCGGACTATTAGACATCGGCTGAGAGAGGGAAAAAAAAAGAAGAAGAAAACTCAGAATTATCACAGTAAAACAAAATAAAACCTCTACAAGAATAAAAGAAAGTTCAAAGTCATCTTTTATTGCACAATAAAAGATCACACATACCATGTTTTGAATCATGAGATTGGTCCACATGGGAATACAGAGAGCTATAGTTACAAATAAGGGGGGAAAAAAAGAATGAAAAATGGATAAAAACCCCACCACATAACTTATTCTGTAATGACTGGGTTTCTGACTTCAGCATCAGCTAGCTACTGTCTGCCACTTTTTACAATAATACCTTTGTGAGTAACATTGCACCCGGTTCAGAGTTCCAAGTGAAGAGGCTCTGAACGCTCTGATCAGTCAAACCGAGTTCCCAGTTGTGCCTTTAACCAAACCAAATGTTTTCAGTTTGTTTTGTCATTTTTTTCCTGTGTGGTTTTTTTCTATAATTTCATCTCGCCGCGTTTCCTTTATTGACTCATCGATTCGAGCTAACAGTCCCTCTTCTCTGTACACTGGGAAACCTAAAGCTGCTGGCTAAGTGCTAAGGTAGTCAGAACAAGCACCATAAAATAGGCAGCACAGGTAATGGAGAAATAAAACGGCAGAAACTGAAATAAAAAAACGTCCAATTAAGACTTTGAGGAATCATTCTTCAATTTGTGTGTCTTTAAAAGGAGATTATCAGAACGGATGTGGATCTGGGAGCCACATTACAAAGAAATCATCATAAGTTCTCTAGAAATCATAACATTTTAATACTTTTCTACACAGTATACTCAATTATTAATTTACTAATGTAAAAAGGCCCATTAAATGTATCCAAAGTCCTTTAAATAACCCTTAACAGTATGCCTTAAATTGTTTTCAGTTACCGTTTAATTTAAGAGCATTTCCGGGGCTGAGGAGATTTTTTATTAGGCTTGTGAAAATCAAGCATGTAAATAAAAACTAAAATAAAAATGAGAAAGAGAATATCTGCCTACGAGCATGACAAAGAAAATTCTAATTCTCTGTCATCTTCTCCTGATGTGTAGACCAAAAACATAGATGTACAAACTCCGTAGCGTGTAAAAAGTACTTTGGGATGTGGTACTACATGTTGCTGCAGCCTGACGATTGCAAAAAAAAAAAGTGACAAAGGACTTAATCTATGGCACACAGAGCACAGTTACCCGGACGACGTGGAGGAAGGAAAAGATGAGGTACTGTTAGGACGCTGTAATCGTGTAATTGTCATAGAATTGAAAAAGCCGATTAGTAGAAAACCTCGGGTACAGAACAGCAATCAGTCTGACCAAAACGCTGTTTTCTCTCAGAAGATTCCAGATAAACAAGCCGGCCATTAATCAGTCATAAAACAATGTAAAGACAAGAACTGTACAATAAATACAATATTTATGAGTGATAAACGTTCACAACATTTTGAGTTGAAATTGAGGTGACGGTTCTTATGAACATTTAAGTTAAGGAAAAGGACTTCATCAGAGGAGAGAGAACACTGATAAAAAAAAGGTGTGGAGTGACACGAAAAGACAACACAGAATCTTTGCTGTGATTGACCTTAAAGTGTGGTAATATACTGCTAAAACAACTTTGATTCAAGTTTTTACCAAGCCAGTAACAGCATGAGTGGGCCGTGCACGGAGCACTTAAAACCTTTTGCAGTTGCAGAGACAACTGGCTTCCCCTTCCAAGTCCATGTTCTTTTTCTGTGATTTTAGCCAACATACGAGGACAATCAGATAGCTTAGTTGTATGCATACCATGTGCGCATTGTTGTTGTCGATGTGCAACAAAAGTGAAGGCCTTACGCAGAAAGGAAAGGAGAAATTCGAAAGGCCAACGTTAACGAAGAGCGGAGTATCATCGGCATACGGTGATATGCAAAAACCAGTTTTTATTTCCATAGGTCGTATTGCCCCGTGGATGATGTCACTATGTCGATACGTCGTAGACACAGTGCATGTGCAGTGCGTAAAAAGTAAAAAAAAAAAAAAAAGAAAAATTTGCAAAAGCAATTTAAGAGGCACTGGTAAGAAAACAGTCATTTCTCGTTAACTTTCCATTGTGCTTAGAGGGTTGACTGATTGATTATTGAAAATTAATAGTGATTCTGACAGAGTACCATCACATATCTGTACACAATAATGCACATCACCGAGGTTGGGTATGCATACAAAAATAATAACAAGAGGACAGACTGAACATGACAAAATTTCCCTATATGGAGATGTAACAGAGCATCTACACAAAATGTAAAAGCTAAATAAGGCATTTTTACTTTGAATTATACACAATAAACTAAGCAAGAAAAAAGAATGTCATATTTGGTGGAAATTTGGCAAAGCAAATGAAAAAAATACAATAAATTATATGTAGCCACAAAGTAGTGACAAGGCAACGACTATGTCTTTTCAACAATAAATGTGACCTATAGGACGAGACAGAAGCTCCACCATGAAACGTGTGCTCATGCATGCACACACACGCGCTCATTTACATCATCACACACACGTACGAAGGAAAGAAAAGACTGTTTGGGGATAGTTTGACATTCACCAAAAGACATTGTGCAAAAATAATGTTTTCATTTCAGAAAACAAGACAAAACTCAAAAAGTGAATCAAAAAAACATAAACGGATGACGTACACCCCACTCCAGAATACAGACCCTGTTATGAAAGACTGAATAAAACCAGCGACTTGCATCAATTTAATGTACAGTACAGTCTGTTCCATACGAGAATCACTAGGACGAACCTCGATGCAAGAATCCTCTTCTAATATGTCAAGTATTTTTTCCGTGAAGAAACAAAGGAAAGGTTAAAAACAGCAATGTACAGCGACAGATTTACATGTTTAGAAACCATTAGTGTAGCCTGCTAGTCTACATAATATTAAAACATCTCTGAGGAAAATAAATGAGACAGAGCAACGACAAGAACGATTCACACTGCTTTGCATCCCTCTTATTCCCATTTTATCTCTTCTTCATTCCTATAAAGACAAAGTTTTCCCTTTCACTGGTCAAGATGGATGAGAATGCACTGCAATGAGTCCCAACCTAAAAGGAAAAGCGGAGAGAAGGCTAGTGAAGGAACTTTGATTTTCGTGATGCTAGTGACCGTGTGCAGCAGTCATGATTGTGTCCTTGATAAGCCACTGTGGAATTTCTTAGTGGATCGAACGATTTGTGTAGTAAAAACTAGGCCTGCACCTTAATGGAAAAGGTTCTATAGTTTTTTGCGTTTGTATTGCAAAATCCACCACGTGATGTCATAGGAGACTTTTTTTTCTTTTTAAGTCACGTGGCCTGGGTTGTTTCCGTGGGACATGAAAGCATAACAGACAAGATTTCTGTTTACACACATTTACTTTCTTTCTACATAAACACGGCCAACTGTTCCGCCTAACGCACTGAATTTGTTGAAAGCTCATAAACATCAACTTTTGGTCTTCACGCACTGTCTACTCTACTGTGATGTTTTCAGTAATGAATTTTTATCTATGAAATAACGCCTGTTTGATCCATTGTTGTGAAGAGCGTATGCTAAATTAGCAGCTGCTAGCAGCATGCACAGTCTGAAGCAATTAGGAATTAGGATCCGGACTATCACAGACGTTTGCAAT
Organism: Brotula barbata; assembly: GCA_900303265.1. NCBI lineage: Eukaryota > Metazoa > Chordata > Actinopteri > Ophidiiformes > Ophidiidae > Brotula > Brotula barbata. Next base: position 34,238 of record OMNV01007560.1, read on the forward strand.
GTGAAAATTGTATGTTCAAAAAATACACTGTCACATTATGCAGACCTAGTAGAAACTACCCAATACGATTTCTTAGGACCAAAAACAACCCCCTAGTGTTTTTAACTCTATCATCTGCTCACTGCTGCTGCCTGAGCTCCTGAAATTCCGCCTTTAGAGGTCAATTCGTCTGGAAACGTATGGGTAAAGTAGCTATCTCTCAAAGTGACTTTGTGTCTGAGTAAAAACATCTTACGGTGATCTTAAACGTAATAGAAAGAGTAATCTTATGATTGTTCTCTGCTTTGATCAACGAACACTAACAAAAATGTGGAGTACTTTGTGTTTTGATTACACATTGTTCTCAAAAATTCTGAGAATCTGGATTCTTTTAGTAAGGAGTTTAAAATGAAATGAAAGTTTCTGAACTTCCTTTAAAAAGGAGTCATAGCAGCAATGGCATAGCATTGATAATAATAATAAAGTTATATTTAAAATAAAATTATAAATGACAACAGATAGATGCGGAGACAGTGCTACCTTAAAAAAAAAAAAAAAATCACGCCTAGGATTTATTATCATAGCTTCCTTTGTGACTTTTTGACCATAGAGTCAATATTACAGTCACATAATTCTGGAATTTAGTAGACAAAAATAATAATAATTTGGCAGGAATTTAAACGTGATATACTTTGCGGTTTTTAAGGGGTAAAAATCATTTAAAGGGAATTTGTTCTTATTATGTACCACTGCTTCCCCAAGTTTTTTTCTGAGAAAATGTGTTTTAGTGTCAACATGAACGTCTGAATGGTGGTTCAGACTCTTCCATTCCACCAAGATACACGTCTACAGTTCTACAGTATAATCTGCGGGTTTCAACGTTGCATAAAAATAATGAAAAAATCCACAATTTAGTGGAATGTCTAAGGTGTCAGATAAGCACAGTACTCAGGGGCGTGGGCTCATTTTTCACCATGAATGAAAGATACAAAATGATGCCTGAAAACTAAAGGCCTGTTCACAAGAATCCAAAATTTTCCAGACAATATAACTACTCCTCGATACTCTCAGCACACTTTAAAAATCCTAGCTGGCCTGATTTTTTTTTCAATTTGTCGGAAGGACAGAAAACCTCACTATCTAATACGCAAACTTTCAGGCATATACAGCCAAGGAGCTCTGTCAAAGTAGCCAACAAAATACGCCCTCTGTTACTGCCGATGAACGGTCTCCGAGCCAAGTCGCACCAGACCAGTCATACAAAGGACTGTGTTCACACTTTACTTAAAGGATATCATTACACTTGTAGATTATCATTGGCCAACTATGTTTTACATAACAATAATCTCTCTCTAGATACGATATTTCACCCTGCGGTGCAGCAGCAACACACAATCCAAAATCCAATGCTTTAATGTGAAGAAGCTCATTATTTATCAATCAGTGCATACCCCGAAGTCTCGGCTCCGTGATCTGTTTCAGTCCACAATTAAAAGTGCTGCTTAAGTCTGAACTGCTTGATGTATTACATGTTTACTTTGAATGTAGTGGAAAAGGATGCAGGCCATCACTCGATATCTTTCAGCCCGATGGTGGACCCACAAAAAGTTCGCACTAATTCAGCTACATTCATGAACTCCATTAAACGTACTGTTCGGGTCGATTGACCTCGATCACATCCACAGTTGTCCTGCTGCTTGTTGTCCGAATTTTCCTCCGAAAAATAGGATTAGACTTAGATTAGAATAGGACTGTTTGCCATTTTTGGATGGGACTCTGTGTGAACAGGCCTTGAGCATTTCATGTACATCACCTCTGACAGCTGTACCACAACTTTGCAGTTATTTCTCGTCCACACCAACACACCAAGAAACAACACTTACATCAGCTTTCTTTGGGATAATCCTACTTATACTACCACCAGTCTGCTTCACGGTAAGCACATCTCTCCTGCAGTGTGTGTGAGACTCTGATTCAGTCAGAACGAAGGGGAACCATAGACAGAAGATGATTTTTTTTACACTAATTTTTGTATACAAGGGGTGAACGGAGAGGGTGGGTGGGGTCTCGGTATATAAACATGATCAAGTTGGATATAATCATCGTTATTAGTCATCGTCATAATAAAAGTCTTTACATGGACACTGACTGACAGACACGGCACAAACTTTACACTGTCACTCAGGCGGGAAAGGAGGAGAGAGAGCAGGCAGCAGTTTGTCTTTTGTGGACACCTCCTCAGCTGTTATGTCCTCCTCTACCCTTCCTCGCCGTCCATCTGTCTCTGCTTCTCATCCTCTGGCGCCTCTCCCACTGCGTCCTGTACCGTTTTCTCTGCGGCTGCTTCCTCAGGACGGTTATGGGAGTTCGGTTCCTGGGGCAACCTTTGTCCGGCGTCACCGTCTCCCAGTCCAGTCTGAGCCTCTTCGGTAGTCTCGTGGATTGGAGCTGGAGCTGGCTCCGTGTCTGGAGCTGAGGTAGAGGGGCCGGGAGAGGAGGAGGAAGCAGGGTGGGGGGTAATACTAGCCTTGACTGTACTTTCTCTCTCCTCTACCTCTCCTGTTGCCTCCTTCTCTCTTTCCTCTCTCTCCCCTTCATCCCGCCCTTTCTTTCTCCTTCGCTTAGGGCTGACCGGGGAGCCTTCGACCGCCCCAGGTGGCATGGCGGGTAGGGCCATGATGCTACCATGTGGCAGGAACATGTGGGGGTACAACAGGCCATGGGACATACCTGGGATCAGGAATGGGTTGAACGTAAGATGGCTGCCAGCTCTGCCTCCCAGATGTCCGGCGCCGATATGGGGCCCGCTGCTGGAGGTAATGATGGCTGCCGACTCGGTCCCTCCAGATCTTATGCTCCCCTCTGCTCCTCCCTTGTCTTCCCGCCTCCTCTCCTTTTCACTGCCGTCTGAACTGGACGAGGGGGTGCTCTCTCTCTCACCTGGAGTTGTTGACGAGGGGCTGGCCGCACCAGAAGTAGATGATGCAGTTGTGGTTGTGACCTTTGCAGTTGCCAACGAGGAAGAGGAGGAGGTGGCTTGAGGAGGGGGAGGTGGCGTGTGTGCCATCATTGCGCCAACGCTAAACATGGCATGCTGTGGGATCGAAGCCCCGTGGGGATGCGCGATGCCATGGAGCATCATGGGTAACATACTCAAACCATTCTTGGCATCTTCAGCTGAAGCTCCGGCTCCTCCGGCTTGGACAGCTGCTGAAAAACCATGTGGGAATCCAGCAGCCATGATCCCAGAGATGGGAATTCCAGGAATACCACCACGCAGGTTTTGCATGGCCACCATGGAGTCCATGCTACCAATTAATCCACCGTTCATGAAGAGTGGGGGTCCAAGCCCAGACGTTGACGAATCCGAGACAGACAGGAGCGGCTTAGGCATCTCACTCCGAGGCCGACGCCCACGGCGCCTAGCACCGGGATCTCTGTTGACCGGCTCTGTGAGGATCCGAGAGAATTTTCCCTCAGGAAGAAATCCCTACAGGGGAAAGACAAAATAAGTAACAATGGCAGTAAAGATAGATAAAGTGAATTCATCCGATAAACCTAACAAATGTCTTTTTTAATGACAAAGTTAACTTTGTTCAATTTTTATATCTGTGCTAGGATTGTTATGAGAGATTCAGATAACCAACGGCATTTTTCCACCGCTGGTAAGTCCTCTCCAAACCATCTACAGCTGGGACACCAGAGAGACAGGGCATGACACAGAGACAGGGAGAACAAGCCCACACAGAAAGGACCAGGGTCAGCCTGGGACTCGAACCCACTGACTGATCTTAACTCAGCTCGGCATTGAGTGTAGTGTGAAAAGGGAGCAGGAGGCTGGATTTGTATGGCTCAGTTTTACTCAGCCCTGTAGTGTCTTTTGGTTGTACTGGATTATACTCACGGAGTGTTTGACCACATCAGCCCAGTCAGGAGCTATGTAGTACTCTGAGTTAGCATCCAGCCAGCGGGACAGCTCCTTTATGGCTGGAGCCATAGCACCTCCAAGCTGCATGATGGGAAAAATATTAGAATTATATGTGGAATTTCCCTGTGTTTCAACTTTGCGACAGCCGATGAAGTGATGAGACAACCAAGCTCCAACACAGCCAAAGGCAGCAAGTCACCGATATAACTCATAACTCAATCATATGAAAACATTGAAACACACCACCTTTACCATTTGGAAAAAACAATTTGTGTGCGTGAGTTTTATACCCTGCGTCCTGTGCCTCTGTGCACAACAGGAACCCTCTCCTCTCCTGTCAGAGAGTTCACGTCCAGCTTGGTGGGGTCTTTACAGCGATGTCTTCTCTGTTTAGGACGCTCCACAAAACCATGCAAAAGAGCTGCTCCAGACTGCTGAAAGACGAGAGATTTTTCTGTAGTCACACATTTGATGGTAACAACAAGTGTAACTGAAAAAAATAGTTTAATTTTGAATTCAAAATCTGTCTGGTATCTCCACCACACATCCCTTCGGTCTTAATAGTATAATTGACAGAAAATTTTACCGAGGACAAAGTGGGTCAACACAGAGCCAGAGGCAGAATGCAAACTTGCAGGATGTTGTGCTGAACAGACAGCAGGACTTTAAGATTTACCAAGTTGTCAATAAAAATTTTCACTTCCTGATTTCTGTGCTTTGAACTCCTATGAAGCCGCTTTGTGCTGCTGTCACTATGAGCACGCTCGAGCTCCCCATGAAAATTTGCATCGTGGCATAGATTTTAAAAGTCAAAAGGAAAGTTAAGTTTACTTTTTTTTGACTGAACAGCTACTGAGATAAGGAAGCAAAGCGCAAAACTATCTCACTTTATTATTCCAGTGTTTTCTTTAGTAATGCACAGCATTATTTCAAGCAAAGGATGTAGTGAATGGATTTTCCTGAAAAAAGGAAATTAATGAATAGAGAAAAACATGCACCTTACAGAATATATCAGTAAAAAGAACAATTCAATAGATCCTTATAATATGCTCTTAATAAATGTGTTTTGTATTTTATACTAACAATCTACATACTGTAATTCTAATTTATTTATTTGAGAGTCCAAATCCAACTATATAAAATTTTCCATACTGGCATACCTGAAGAAAAAAATAGAGCTAGGCTACACTGAAAATGAAAGAAATCTTGAAAATGATACTGAAAAAAAAACTAATAAAAACAAACCAATAAAATACCATGCTTCACACCAAAGCCAACTGAACAAAGTAGCAGACATACGTGAGCAAATGCAGGCAGATCCATGCTGTAGCCTGGATTCTGTCTCAGCCACTCTATCAGACCTTTGCTGGCTGCTTCTCTGTCAATGGCCACAATCTCAGGTTGGGGCGGCGTCTGGGTAGGGGTTGGTGTGGAAGAGGAGGAAGGAGTAGGAGGGCCCGCGGGTCGCTCTGAGGGCGATGGGGACGGTGATGAAGTGGAGGAGGAGACAGACGAGTGACTGATGACATCTACACGGGCCTGTGGGGGAAGACACACACACACACACACACACACACACAAATGCACTTAATGGTAACGACACACTAACAACAAGTGATGACTTCCCTTCATCTCATTATTCATGCTAACATTTAAAGCCCTTTTCCATTGCCAGAGTATGATTTCTGTACTTTCGACCTGGCCTGACCTGATCACCCCAGATCAGGCCAGGTTTGGACATCGCTTTTAAGATAATTATTGAGCCCGGGCCAGGCTCCGAATTTTACGCCTCGTTCAACTGAATGGACAGATGAGTGCTGTGTGTGTCTCCGGCCACCAGTTCCAGTGAGTATGCAGTAACGTTCAATATTATCTCACTGTGGTAGGGAGCACAAGTGGATTTTAATGATAACATTAATAGATATCTTAAGTTAAATTTGATTATTAAGACTAAAAGTTGATGTTGGCAGTAGATGATGAAGGAAATCATTTGAAGATAATGGATTAGAGATTTTTTAGTGTAATATTGATTTGTTTAGTGTTTATCAAGAAAGAGAAGCTGCAATAAGAATTTTGGGTTTTCTCCAGTTGTGTTTGGTCGGTTTGAAAATCTCAAGTTCGTCAGGCTTTTGGTGTGGTTTGGAATGAAAATATCATGGTATGCTTCTTGGGGCCAGGCTGGAAGTTCATCCCATACTCTCATCCCTGTGGGGACAGGCCGATAGCCACTATGGTTTAGGCGGTGACGTAGAAACATTTAGGATGCAAAAACAGATTAACTTTTTAAACATTGTTCACTGCGGCAACTCAACACAGAAAAGCGCCAATGACTTTTTAAAAGTGGTTTGAACTAAGCAGGACTACAACTGGTACAGTTTCTCCTGAAGTCAGTTGAAACACAAACTAACTACAAGTAGATCCAGCACCAGTTTGAGCTTACTTCAGTATGGCCTAGTTCTTGTTCCTTGTGCAATGGAAAAGGGCCTTCATGACACCAATTCTACACAGGACATAAACAAGCTAATCGAAAGCAAAAAAATAATAAATCACAAACTAATCCCCACCAGCAGAGTTTCATATCATGAGTAAAGTGTGAGCCAATCACCATCACAGTCAGTGCACACAATCACACTCGTTAACTCCAGAGAGAGCTACATTTTCATTCTTTTCTTTTGACAATCTTACGCCTTTTTTGTCGTATCATAACCTGTGTACAATAGGTGTTATGCATAGAAGAAACCAGATTATAGAGAGAGAACAAGTTACGACAGTTACAAGTTACGATCATTTAAAGTGTTTGCATGCAGTGGCCCCAACTGATTCCTCCAAACCTTGGATTTACGTGTAGGTGGTCAGATTTCTCCTCCAAAACCATTTGTGAACCAAGATTATCATATTTTGACATATTTTAGATGTACTATAAGAAAACCGTAAAAAACAAAAAACATGAATTCCTCTTCTGGCTCTTTCTCATGTAAATGTGCACAGACCTAGCAGACGCTTAGCTGTAGATACCTGCTTTTTCTAATCCCAAAATGATGTTAAGAGATCAGCGCTCGCAGAATGCTGATTGTTGCTGAGGCTGGATCCTATGTGTAAACTCAATACATGTTTCTCTCTCCTTCTTCTCTCTCCTTTACCTACCTGTGTCTCTGGGACGTGCAGTCCTCTGTTCTTTGTGAACTCAGAGTACAGTGCTTCCACATTTCTCCTCCTCCCCCTCTTCCTCCTCAGTGAATCATCGCCCCGCAGGCTCCCGTTAACAATTTGCCCTGTTACGGGATGGATGAGCCCAGCCTGTAGTATCCCTGCCATGTCGATTCCCACAGAGCCTGGTAAGGGTGCTGTGATAGGTGGTGGCAGTGGCATCTTATGGCCACTGCCAGCACCGCTCCCATGGTGGCTGATTCCTGGTGCAACCACGGCTTCACCTGTGGTAGTTATTTCTCTAGATGGTTTAGTCAGATCAATGGCTGCCTCTTGCCAGCCATTAATCAACATGGCTCCAGTACGATGAGAGGGCGGGGCCACCACTGGCACCTTCTCCCCAGTGGAGGAGGCAGTGTGGCATGATGATGCTGTTTTACCAGCTAAAACCTTGGCAGCGGCTGCAGCAGCAGCTTCATAGTCGAAAGGCCTCCGACCTCCGGCTCGTTTGAGCTCGGAGAGGAAAGGAGGAGCCACAAGCCTCTCCTGTAAGAGAGGCAAGGAGGTGAGGCGCCAAGCTCCGCGCCCGCATGCACCGCTCCGCGGCATGTACTGTCAAGGGTGCACAGAGTGGGTGAGGGGTAGACAAGAATGGGAGAGAGATGATGTCTTTGTTAAACATACATATGGACAGACACAAGACAGTGACGGCTGTCGACCAGACCTGGGTAACACCATGAACCCAAAGGTCAACAGGGAATCTAAAATGATTGACAGTAATTACCTCAGTAATTACCTCAGCCAAGGATGATATGGTTCCACCTGTGATGGTTTGTTCATCTATCTGACTGTCAGTTGGATTATGGGAAAAGTTATGAACTGATTTCCTTAAATTTGTTGTGCAGGTTGGATAGATATTATATGATTCTTTTCAGTCCTAAAATCAAAACTCCTTTTTCCTTGAATCCTTGGGTCTATTGGCATCCATCATACAGGGCATCTGCTTTTTTCAGGACCATGTGAGACAGAAGTTTTTGCTTTGTTTTGCAGTAATTGGTTGCCAAAGGCTGTGTCTCAAAAAATGATCTCAAGAAAATTGACCTGATGGTGGTGCTGTATAAAAACTACAGTTAAATTTGGTCGATAGTAGAGTCAAAAGTTTATCAGTTTGTCAGCAAGTGTGTGTGTGAACCTGTTCTAGTCATTTACCTGTTACATTTTATTATTGAGAGATGGAGCCATAATCAGAGTTCTTTAAGTCCTTGGCGGAGGTATGAATGAATCTAGTTTCTTTCTTTCCTTTATTTTCTTATCAAGATATAATTTCACAGTTTAGTATAGTAGTATAGATACAAAGTGATCGGGCATGAATTAATTGAACTAATTAACTAAATTGAGCAAATGAAAATCACAACTTTGCAATATCAACAATGCAAAGTTGTCATGTATTCTGAATTAATTTACTAAAGCTACAAATCTCACAAAATATGATTTCCTGCCCAAGTCTGATATCAATATGTACAATATTAACAGTACACATTTAAGACACAGAAAACTTCAAAAACATCAAAACAACAATGGTGTGAAGTAGTGGTGCCCAGCACGACCACAATATACAGTATATGGTCTATATTTGGTTATCAAGTTATTTAAACAAAATGAATTATGTAGAGAAGAAATGCATGAAATATTCTAATAATTTAGATTGTAATCAAACAAGCGTGTGTATAAACAGATAAATACACATATATTTATATATATAATAAAGATATCCATAAATTTTACATTTTATGGGGTTTTTTTTGGTTTTTTTTAACAAAAAACCTACTTATACGATGGTAAAAATAGCAGCACTTTGGAGCATTACAGTTACAAGTGGGCAAACAAGGTAAGGATGTAAGGACTAAGTGCCCCTAGTGATCAAGTATTCAGATACTCAAGTATCTTTTTAGTGGATGAAGCAGCTTTACCTACAATGGACCTTGAAGCATTTAAAAGTCATAAATATTGTCTTACTGTCACATATTCACACTGTGAAGAATCTGTTCACAGAGAGTGGAGGCGTAAGCGAGTCCAATGATCAGAAAGAAAACACATGCAAGAAATCAACAGTATTGTAGTATAGCAGTATGGCAGTGTGAGCTGAGAGCTTACAATTTTGCGGTAATCATTATTTGAAAACGTGTGTATAGTCTAGAGATGAATATTTTCCCAACACATTACATTGCAATTATTCTGAAGAATCTATAAATATAAATGGATCATTACCATTTTTGATATGATTATATTGTTTTACAACGGAGTAAATGGAGCAGAGAGGCTCCCCTTTATTGCAAAATTTTTTTTTGCTGCCTTTCACAGTTTAAATTTAAATTTAATTTCATTCATTGTGCAGCCCTACTATTGTCACTAAGTCAAGTTTTTGCAGTAAAAAAAGTTTCAAGCATGTAATCACAGACGTTTGTGTAATTTGTGCCATAGAGGTATAGACATACATTACTGATGAAATGCTGCCTCTTGCTGGACATATTGAAAAGTGAAGATTGTTAGTTAGGAAAGTTATGAATCACTTTTGGTAGTTGAATATTTGAATACTTGTTTCAGAAAAATCTAATCTTACAACGGTACGCGGTGCCAGGACTGTTTGTCTGCAATTATGTTGAACTCAGGCCAGCAAAGGTCTTTACACTTCAAACTGGACACCACTCATGAACATGACAGTATGGCATGAGACAGTGACAATAAATGTGAATGATTGATACACTGATATGTGCAAGAAAAGGAACTAAGTCTTAACACCGAGTTGAGTGGATGTTCTCACCTTAGGTAGTCTTGTGAGAGGAGGAGGGATCGAGAAAGCCAATCCTGGGTTTTGTTGTTGAACTCTGGCCTGGCTGGGGGTGGAGGCCGAGGCTACGGTTGAGAGGAACCCTGCTCGGTGATGATGCTGGGATAAGCTGTTGGCCAGACAAGAGTTGGCAGCCAGGGTGGGTGAGTCATACTGCTCACAAGATGAAGGCCATTTCCCCTTAAGGATGGCGTGGCAAATGCTGTCCAGGCGGTTGATGATCACCCGGTCCTGCAGGGGGTAATAGAAAAGCAGGAAACTGAACTCGGGGGTATAACGATGATGTGATGATACCCAATAGAAGGTCTTTAGAACTTGACATGGTAGGCTTGTTAGCAGGCTGGATCCATCAAAACTTAGCACTAAGCCTTTGCAGCTTCAGGATGGATGGCAAAGAAACAATTCTAGAAATACTGACTGACATTTATACAGAGGGGCAACAGTACCTTTGGCCACTCAGAAAAGGAGTAAAGTGCTTTCTCCTGCAACAGTTGAGCAATTGTTGGCTCCCTGCTGTCATGGATGCTGTCAGGAAGTTCACACATGGACATAGGAGCTGCAAACCTGGGACTGCCTGCATATTCTTCCACAACTGGCACTACAGAAAGAGGTTACAGTTTGAGTTTTCACAGTGCTGCATTTTATTGTAATATGCACGGTTTATTCAAAAGAAATCAGAATGGACTGTGATTATGTTCATTTAGTATTTTGATGGGGTGGTCACAGTAAAAAGGTTATCTAGAAATAAAGAAATCAAACATGTACAGATTATTTTAGATGCTTAATATTTAGGTCGTCGAGGGTGTATGTAAAACTTTTTTACACCAGTGTGACTTTGTAATGTAAAATAAACTTTACCACAGTACAACTGTCTATCACAGTGCTGATTCTGCCTTACTTGGTGCCCTGGGCGAAATAAAACAGAAGTGAACTTTACCACAGTACAACTTTCTAATCTGTAACAAACTTGAGGGCATCATGTTTGGCTCACACACCTGTATGTCAGTGGTTAGATGCATGATACATCTACAATCTCTTTAGGTAAAGCACACAAGCTGACTTCCTCCCAAGCCCCATGAGGTACTGTGGGATTACTATTATTATCCCAGTATGCTGCAGATGTATGCAGCCCTAATTTGATTCAAGATGAAACAGTAACAACCCAATGTAACCTCAAACAAAAGTACAGTAAGTTAAATTTGAAGCTCTGGATAAACTGTGTGTCTCTCTGTGGTCTTACCTGGTGTGCTTGGCCTCTCCTCTTTCACCAGTTCTTTCATGACCATATTCTGTGGGGTTTCTACCAGTCCATCTGGTTGTTCCAGCTTTGGGGTAATGACTGTGCTGTCAGCTTCCAAAATGTCCTGCTTCGTCTCAGTTTTGATCTCTGCTAAATCTGTCAACCCAAGGTCTTCTGATTTGACCTCCTTCATCTCAGAACTGTCCGGGTAGGCTGTGAATCGAAGACCTTCGGCCTTGGCTTCAAGCTTGATCTCAGAGCTATCAGGACAGGCTGTGAACTTTAAATCTTTAGGTTTTGCCTCAGGCTTTAGACTGGCACCGTCTGTATAAGCAGCAAAGCCCACATCGCTGAGTTTGGCTTCAGGTTTGACGTCTGTGTCGTTGCAGTAAACTGCAAACTGGTTAAAATCTGGTTTAGTGTCCAAGATCTCAGGCTTCATGGGGAGGCTGAGATCTTCAGGTTTGGTCTCTACCATTTCTTGTTTTACTGAGTAGTCCAACTGCTCCACTTTGGTCACCAAGTTTTCTGACTTAATTGGTTTAACAAGAAGTTTTCCAGGTTTAACTTCAGAGCTGTCAGGATTGATTGGTAAAGCATCGGTTTCCATCTTGGTCTCTTCAATCTTCACTGGAAGCTGCAGTTGCTCCTTCACATCAAATGGCTTCGTGTCAACGCTGTTTGCATATTGACTGGGGACAGCTTTGATTTCATCTGATTTTGTGTCGCAGATATCTTCAGGTACACCAAGATGTAGAAGTGTGCTGCATTTGTTGTCTGGATGCTTAGAGTCCGTACTGCCGTCTGACATGTTTTGATATTCGGCCATACTTTCGCAGCTTTCTTGATCCACAGAAAATTCTGTTTTGAGCCCAGCTCCACTATGACTTTCTGTGTGTGTCTTATCAGTCTTTGATCCAATTTTAAAGGATCTGATAGAAGTAGAAGCGCAGGAGTGTTGTGCGTATTCTACATAAATGCTTTCCAGCTCGGTCTTAAGGGGTTTGTTGTCTATTCGTCCCACTGCTTCTTCTCTAGTTGTGTCATGAGGTTGCATCATTGGTACATCCATGAGAGAAACTGCACCCACTTGTCCTTCTGAAATCTCATCCACTTGATCTGCAAGACCTACATGCCCCAACTGACTGCTGTCACTGGACGTTTCTGGAATTCCTCCTGCTTCTAGAAGCACTCCTGTTGACGATCCAGTCAGGCTTTCAGTGTTGAGACAATTTTCCATCGTCTCCTCCTCAACTGTCTGATACAGCATCAAACCATCCACCTCCTCCTCAGGCTCTTCAATAGACTCAGGACATGCAAGGCTTCCCTCCTGCTCTAGCTTGCCAAAGTAAGGGTCCCTCTTTTGCTCCTGAAGTTCTTGGGACTGTTGGATGGAGACCCCCATCCCCTCATCCTGGTCCAGTTCTGGTTCGATCCCATCAATCTGTGCAACTTCCATGGGTTGATTCATGACGCCCACACTTCGTTCTGGATCTGTGAGGATAAACCATCAAGGTGAGACAGTGCCTGGCAGTTACTGCAACTGTTTTTTAAATTTCAGCTACATATGACATTTTACAGGAAACAGCAAAGGGTGACAAAATGTAAGAAAAAATGTTAGATGACAAAATTATGATACTGAAGTGGGAGTTACATTTGTTGTTGCTGCCTTGTTGCACAAATCCTGCATCAAACACAACATACTTGGACTTTCAATGTTTAGTCACAATTGGTTTTTACAAATTTGTTTTGGCATTTCTGCATTTACATTTGTGGCGTAGTAGAAAGGCAGACAGGACAGAGAGAAAAGATAACATGCAGGAAAGGGCACGTCAGAATCAAACATGAAGAGCTGAGGAATAGGTGATACACATTGACAGCCTATGTGATATACCTTGGTCTGCATCACACTGCTCTCTCTCTATTGTGTGGTCTTGTGATTTTCCCACATTGTGCTCCATAGTCTCCCTTGATAAATCTTCGATCTCTTCTTCTTCCTTGTCATCAAGATCAAAGCCAGCGCCTCCTTCCTGGCCCTCCCCTACTTGCTCTACCGGATCAGTAAGGACGTCAGTAACGTTGGAGTGGTCCAGTCCATCCTGCGGCTGGGCAGTGATGTCAGACAGAGAGAGCGGAGGAGGAGTAACATAAGGAGGATGAGGGCTCGCCGAGAGGTCAGTTTGATCTGCACCCGGTTCCTCACTGACGCCAATGTCCTGTAGACATAAAACAATTTCAAATGCTTATGGTTGTCACACTGAAAAATCATATCACCCATAGCACTGTAACATTCTTTAAAAACAAACATAGCAACAGTGGCAAGCAAGAAATTCGATACACATCTAGGCTTTAATCGCTGCCTCACTTCCTTAAAAACAAAAATAGTGTTTGGAAAGGCAAAAGTTGGTTTATAAAATCCACTGTGCATTGTGTAATTTTAAAACTATTGTAATAAAAGAAAAACGGACCAACTATCTTATTACTACACTTTGTGCCTGTATTCTTGAGTCTGATTGGTCAAAAAGCCTGAAAAACCCAATAAAACTGGCTGACATAAGAGCCAATCCAAAAAATTCTACATCTAAAAAATTCTACATCACACACACACACATACACACGAGTATATATATATCCACACTGGCAAATCCCATCCCTTGACCTTCAGTTAGAACAGCTATCAATCTATCCTTCATTGCATTTTGATCATGAAAACAAACATGCTGAGCGAAGCAAGCAGGAGATTTGGTAGTGCAGCTGAGGACAACATTCAGGCTCTATGTGCTGCAGTTATGCCCGGTGTAATAAATGACAAACTGAACCTGTCTGTCAGGTTGGTATGAATGTTTTTGAACTCTCTGTGCAAAATACTGCTTGAGGCAAATATTGAGGCCCGCAGGGCACAGTTTGCTTTTATTAGTATAACTACACCAGTTACTCTCTCGGCCAGTGAGTGTGTCTTGGGTTCAGACTTGTGTGTTCCAACATGAGTGATCGAGGATTTTCAATGCTGGATCAGACCAACCTTAAAGAGCATGTAACTTGATGACAACGGTTCCACTGAATCTCCTGCCGATGGATGGGAAGGAGAAGATGAAGGTGGGAGGCCCAGACACTCCTCCAAAGTTCCACCTTCCTCCCCTCCTGCATCTCCACCCTGTGCCTCCTCATCCTCCTCCTCAAGAAAGCCACTTTCCAGCGTGGAGGGTCCCAGGATTGGATCAGCCTCGTTAAACATATGATGAGCTGGACTGGAGTGATCTGTGCTATCCCAAGGAGCCTGGAGGTGATCAGATATGTAGTGTCAGTTATTTCTACAAATAGTTTAAAACGAGAGGGAAAAATTAAGGTTCACATATGGTAAACTATAGAAAATTGAACTGCAGCAGTGACATTTATATACCCTGTACAGCAACTTTAAGAATGATTGCTCTAGTGTTTTTTGAGAGATATGTTATGGAGACGAGCGATAACTTTACAATAATACTTCAACAGTGTAACTCCTCCGGCTGAATCATGAATAATAACTTGATACTGGTAATATTACTGGGATTACTGGTACTCACCATAGAGATAGCAGAGTCCCATCTATACCTATATATCTATATATCATACATCGCTGATTCTGAGCGTTATAAAATAATTAAGAATAAAGCTGAATGTGCACCTGTAAATGATCCAGCTCCACTGATGGGGCCATTAACCCAGTTTCCTCTGATGACCCCTGTTCACCGACTAAGACATCACTCCGCAGCTTTGAGTCCAGGTCTGTTCCCCCTACACCATATGAGTTGAGCATGCTTTGGCCTCCTGCGGCTGAATTGAATGGGAAACCATTGAGGGCGTCTTTTGAGGTCTTTACTCCATGCAAAGGATCTCCGTCATGTTGCAGCGATCCCAGCTCCAAAGCTTCATCCAAAGGGGGGCAGTCAAGGAAATCTCCCCGTGACCCAGCCACTATTCCAAGACTGGGTGAGGCTGAATCATGGGTTCCTACCTCCAGAGGTGGAGGGTGAAGATGAGGGTGAGAAGAGGAGGAAGGAGAAGCAGCAGAGGGAGGCATGGTATAATGCTGGTTGTGTTGGTGGGAAGACTGGTGGGGATATTCAGGAGGCTGAGGGGAATGGCGACTCAGCCCTGCATCATACAGACAGCAGTGAGGATGTGGCAGCTGAGTGGATGAAGAGGAGGAGGTGATGCTGGGATTAGCCACCAAACCTGGATGGTGAGGATGATGATGACTTTGAGGATGAAGATGAGAAGGGTGTCCCCTGACATAGTTTCTGTGAGCCTCCAGGAAACTCAGTTGGGGGTCATTAAGGATGTAAAAGTCAGTGCGGCTCAAGCCGTGGCGTGCTGCCCCAATGAGGAGGTCGCGGTCATGTTTGCCAGACTCCCACCACACCGGGAGGTAGAGAGATGGTCGGCATAACTGCAATCGTCCTGTGAGCAAGGGGTGACGGAGAACCTGGTGAAGACAGAAAAGTTAAAGATCCATATGTAGTAACTGAAATTATTGATGCACTAGCATCTAGTGCAACAATGTTATGTCAAATGTTGACATTTCCAAAACAATCAACATAAAATCAGGAGCACACATCCTTTGAAGACAAAACTTTTATTTTTTTAGCCAGGTGAGTCCCCCTTGCTGGAGTTGCCTTCACAACACAACACTTATATAAAATATTTTTATCATATTTGAGATCACATAGATGTTGCTAATCACAATAAAAAAATGAGTGGGACAATGGTATTTAGGGCACAACTTTATTCTTTATTAAACTCTTATTTCTTTCTAGCCCACCTGTTCTCTAATCTTGCGGAGGAGCTCAATTCGGTACAAAGTCCTGGCTGCCCTCTCCTCTGTTAGAGGCTCCACAAGCACAGCAGGATCCACAAACCCTGGAAGAAACAAAAAGAATGGAAGGAGACATTGGAAAACACAATGAATAGCACCTTTCATTCAATGAATGTAGCTTTGCATTTCAGAACAAATGACAGCACTGGCAGAATACAATTGCCAAATAAGAGTTGTTGTCTAAGGTTCCAAGAATATGATATAACTTTTGTCTTTCTGTCAGGTTGTGTTCTGTTGACAAGGCAAAGCAAGTTTGTTTCTATAGCACCACTGAGACACAAGGACAATTCAAAGAGCTTTACAAAGGCTGAAAGACATTAAAATTACACATTACAAACCATCATCTTAAAAAATAATTAACAGGAGATTATGAACGTCAAACTTGTTTTGTTTTCTTTTAATCAAGAACAATTATAATTAATTCATTGTGACAGCCAGAATATATAATATAATACATGAATGTATAATACATTATAACTGTGAAATTGTCCAGATTTAATGTATAATGTTTTGTTATGTGTATTTAACTGTGTAAACATGCACGGATGTGAACACACATCATACCTTCATCCTTCCTTGGAGGAAGTTTGCAGGCTGTCCTGCACATATTGACAAAGGAGTTGAAGTATCTCTCTAGACTCTCATCTGTCTTCCTCTCCAGTCGGGCCAATGCTCGGAACTGGGACCAATCAAAAATTTTCCTCTCCGAGTCGTACACCACTCCAAATGATGATACAGTACGGTAGAAATCCGCCTGTTCCCTGCGAGTCCACCTAAATTATGAGAGGAAATCAGTGCATGTAAATACCTGTCAGTGTTCGCCACATATAAAATGCAAATTACTGTATGGATCTCGTTCCAGCACAGTTACCTTCTCTGCCATTCCAGAAAGAGAGGGTCCGGTTCTGTGGCAACCACAGAACATCGCCTAAGTTCTTCCCCCAGTTGCCATGCCAACGGCCCACCACTGTGGTGACTGTGAGCTGCCCCTCCAATCCCCACCAGGCCATCGTGAAGCAGGAAGTCATGCCTGAGCAGTGGCTCGCGTCGCAAGGTGAAGCGCTGGTAGGCAGTGATAAGGCGCCGCAAGCGAGCTGTCAAGGCGGGGCCGGTGGGCCAGAGGGGCCGGGCTTGGACCACATGTAGAGATGCCACCCCGGTTCCTGTTCCTGTGATATTTGTGGACGTAGTGACCAACGGTCCATCATGGGAACACAATTCACCTGACGTCTGGGAATCTGTGAGGAAAAAAATAGGGGCCATGGTTCAGACCTGTGCACTTCTCCTTAAAGTGATACTTTTAAACATTAATTTTACACAATTTATTAATATCTGGGGGAATTTAAATGAAGAATAAGACAAAATAATTTGCTTAATAAGTTTATAAGTTTCAGAGACACCATTTAAACATTTTACAGGTCTTCAGACATCTAACTTTAAACTATGAGTTCAGCATTTAATTTTTTTTTTTTTGAGATTTTGCAAGTTTCAAATAGTCAAGATTGAGTATTTTCTTTGGCCATTGTATAATATAATTATCAGAGCTAACATTTGGTGGGAGCACTTGCAGATGGTGGAGGCTGTCCTTGATTCCTTGAGACAGGTAGGACTCAAATCCAGCCCAAAAGAAGTGAGCAACTGGGCAGAGGGAGCTACATTATCTGGGGTACCGAATAGCAAAATAACCCATCACCCTAGATTGCTCTATAGCCCTTTTACTTCAAGGTGATCCATTGGCAGGGTACAAAGATGTGGTGGCTGTTTTCCTCTCCCACATGTAATCTGCTAATTAAGATGTAACCTATTTTCCCTGTGTTGCAGAGACCAAGGGCACAGAGAGAAAGAGAGCAAGAGAATAAGCAAGGGTCTGCCTCATAGAAATACTATATTGTGTGTCTGTGAAGCACTGTTGCTACTGTACAAAGAAATCATTTCATGGAAGGGATGACAAGGGTATATTCAATCTAATCAAAATTAAAAAGGAAGTCAGCAAACACAACTCACCTGGACCCGTACTATCAGGCTTGTCTGAGGTATCGGTGCTTGAGCAGGTTTCTTCTCCCTGGAAAATTAGGTCAGGAGGACATGCACAAATAGCAAACATCCAAGTCATTAATAACACTGCACAAAGTTCCTATTCGTTAAGCCACTTGAGCCCAAGTAAACCTGATGCAGGGCTTTTGTTTTGTTTAGCATGGTGTTAAAACATACACTATCACCATAAACAGAAGTGTAAGACAATTTTTCAAGGACAAGTCATTTGAATGATTTTTAGTATTCACATACATCTTGCATGGGTGCATTATAGTTTAACATTAATCATATCAACTCGAAGCATCACAAACAAATCCTTTTCCGGTTACTGCACAGTATCATGTACCTTAATATTTTTGTGCGCTGCTTAAGACACGA
The DNA here is from genome assembly GCA_900303265.1 of Brotula barbata. Taxonomy (NCBI): domain Eukaryota; kingdom Metazoa; phylum Chordata; class Actinopteri; order Ophidiiformes; family Ophidiidae; genus Brotula; species Brotula barbata. The sequence continues at coordinate 52,647 of OMNV01007560.1, forward strand.
CACTATTTAGATTGCTACACTGAATTGTGCTGTTGTGTAGCATACATTTGAGACAAAGTATGCACAAAATTCAGAAGTGAATTTTGTCGAAGGGAGAGAAAGAAGAACAGATGAAAAAGAGAGGGATAGACATCTATTTATCTGATAATGAGGAGTCTCAGGGGAGTGTTGTCTCACCTTGCTGCTCTCATCTCTATCCTCCCCTCCAAAAGCTTTGCTCTCTGGTTCGTCCTTGGTCTCCTCAGATTTAGACACACTGACAAAACAAAAGGATGAGACAAGCTTTAATATCATAGGCAACAACCTCCTGAGCTCCAGGTGTCTGTCTGACGCACAACACATGTAAACAATAAAGAAGAGCGCCAGCAACAATGAAGCTTTCTGTTCCAGACACATTTGATGTTCACTTGAGACGAGCGCACATGGTGCAAGTTCTGACAGCCGCAAGATGCATTCTTCTGTAGTTTATTAATCGGTTTACTAGAAAATCATACAGAATCATATTTTTTTATAATCAGTCAAAATCATGGCTCTGCAATAAGTGTAAAATCGACATGCTACCATTTTGATGATGGCAATATTACCAAGTTCTCATTTCAAAATCAAATTGTCCAGCATTACGACACAATTAGTTGTCAAATTAACAGAAATAAAGCTGTGTGAATAAAGGCACAAGTTGCAGTTGACAGACTCATGAGTACATTTAAAGAATTAGAAAAGAACATGAATGTCTATCAGTCAATTTAAAGTCCACCTGAGTGGATAGCTGTTACAGTTTATGTAAAATGTGTGTGTGTGTGTGTGTGTCTCAATATTGATTATTTACCTGTATGTCAGGTCAGAGGCTACCTCTGCTCCTCCCTGTTCAGCTGATAATGCTGTGACATCTGGCATTCCCACCCTCTCCAGGAAACACAAGTTTGGATCGGCCCGCATGGCATTATAGCGCTCGTAGCCTGTCCAAGGACACATGTGACAAGATACCCAAACATTGGAACCCCTTCAACCCAAAAAAGCTAAAAGGTCAACACATTTCTATAAACGATCAGACTGTGTGTTTTCAGTAGTTTTTACCATGTTTGTGGACTCCTATGAGGAGAGACTTGTCAGCATCTGCATCCCACCACAGAGCTGGAATCTCTATATAGTCGATGTCTGGTAGTGGTACCTCCAGTTTACTATTAGCACAAATACAAAATCAATTTGTCCGTCACTCTGATATCTGGTTGGGATATTCAAATTTATTGAAAACACCAGCAAATTTTCAATCCCAAATAAATTTAATTAAATTTTTGTCTGTAATTTTTGTCAGTTATCTCCTCAGGTTCTAATGTCAGTTTAACATGGTGGTTGCCTATTACCTGGCTGGTGTCTCCTCCAGAGCTTGGGTGGCAGCATCACCCAACACCTCCACCTTCAAATAGTACAACATCCTCACCCTCAGGAGAACCCTATGGATGCAGAGAGGGAGAGAGAGATATAGGGGGTATTTGGATGGGAACGTACATTTGGGTTGATCCAAGCCATTGAGAACAATTATCCTTTGGTTTGTTTAGGTTCACACTGCCAAATCCCAAGCTGAGTGTTTCACATTTTTTTAAAATTACCACTCTCTGAAACCTAACTGGTTCTATATAATTTCAGTTTGAAACTTCAAGCAAAGAAAGCGAATCCCAAATATAAACCAACTTCTGATGGCTAAGCAGACTTGGGACTTAACAGAGCAGATGAGAATTTTTATACTTTTCCATACTTTTCAAAATATCTAACTTAATTTGAACCTGGTTTTTTAAGTTTGTTGAAAATTTGTTAGTTATAATGAACTGAGAAAACCTTCAAAGCTTCTCTTCCAGCACTTCCTAGCATTTTATAATTTTCATCCATTTAATACTTAAGATATTCGCAAAACTTTCAACAATATACAATCATCATGTGGTTTCTCCAAAAAAGGCACTTTCTGCTTCTCACTGGAATATCTAATCTAAAGAAAACGTCATTTTGAATGGCAGTCAAAATATTCGTCTGAAAAAATCTCAATTAGATTATCTTCCCAAATCGTTCAGCCTGACAGCTTTTAATGTTTCTAGCACACTTCTTGGCAGCTGTTTACCTGTCTGGCTAAGATCAGCCTCCAAACACAGACTGCTAGTTGAGGTGCTTCTCTAGCATAACGTTAAAGTTAAAAAAGAATACAGATAAGGTATTAATTAGGTTAATCACAATGAGTAATGTCACCAGTAAACTGACTTGTTGCAATGTTGCTTGAGGTGCTTCTTGTAGCTTTCATCCTGTAGCACCACCTCGGGGTTACAGTGGACCAGCCAATCCGCATTCTTCACCTCAGGAACATTAAGCTGATTCTTCAGCTTCTTCCCTTTCCGGCCGCGTGGAACTGGGGCTGATAAACCTGTGATACAAAGAGTGAGAAGACAGTACTGGAGTGGGTCATTAATACGTATTGTGATCTGGGGCAAAGAAACCCTCAGATTTGAGGGTGTCTTCAGTTGCGGCTGATTCCTATTGCAACGTATCAGGTAATTGTTGCAAAACCAGAGAAGACAGTATGACAGTATGATTAATGACAAAAGTATGATTTAATTAGTCAATCAATCTGAAGGAAGAATGATTCATAAAATGTTAATGAAAAGTATGAATAACAATTCAAACCTTCCTAATCAAAACTGTGAAAAACTAAACAAAAATTTATTTTAACATCAACCCATGGAAAGAGAGTCGAGGTAGATTATACTTATTAATGGCTTCTTTAAGTGTTACATTTTTCCATTCACACTCGTGTTTTCACAATGTTTTAAAAAGTTGACTATCCATACCAAAAGGGCAAAATCGCTTACATGTCTCTAATAGGCATGTGCAGTAAACCTGAAGAAGGAAGGGAGCAGGTATACGTCCTTTCATGCACTGGTTTGTCCAGGTCGAATCCAAAATCTCTGTTCCATGTGGGGTATGTAGCTCAGCTCTCCTTGGATTCCGCTGCACAACAGCAATTGTGAATATAAAGTGTCTGCCTTGTTGTTTGTGTTGGTCAAATCTAGGATCATATGACAGGGTCACATGACAATCACATGTCAGCGTTTTTAAATCTCTTCATTTTCCTCATCCTTATCCAATCGGGGGAGCAAATAAAGTGTGTTGCGCCTCCATTCTGTGTGTGTGTGTGTATGCCCATGGCTACAAGACATCATCGACTTGTAAAATGTAAACAGAACTTTCATCATGGCTGGGAATGAGCTCATATGCATTCATTACAGTGTGGTGGAATGGGAGTGTCTCCATCAACAAACCCAATCAAACCACATGACCGAAATATAGATTTTATTCTTACAGGATGCATGGGTCTAAGTGGGTTTCCTCCCACAAAGATATGCATTTTACCCAATGATTGAACGATCCAGCCCCACCGCAACACTGACATAGCAGCTGTACAGATAATGAATGGAGGGATGGATGTTAGTCACCTGACAACCAAGGTTTATACTTGAAGGCATAGACTTTTATGATCTGATCAGAAAAAAGTTACAATGTACAAAGAAAGGCGACTTCTTTACGTCTTGCAGAGCTCCCTGCACTAACATAAAATCATGAAATGAACCTGAGTGTATTGTTAACCCTTACTGGTAGTGTAACGGAACATCATTTTGAAGCTAATGTACATAAAAACAACTTTACTTTGACAACATATTTGCTGTTATCCTGTATAAAGAAGCCAAAACAATAAAGTAAATCATAACGCATGCTTAAACTACGGTATCTTCATAAGTTTTGTGGTCTGGTCAGTTTTGTTGATGAAGTTGCTACCATAAGTGAATGATGAAAGGCTAACCAGAATGATTGAGCAGGGCCTGATCCTGGCCTTCCTTGGTTGGCGTGATAAGATCCCAAATGAAGCTCTTGATCTTGTCATCTCCTTTGTAGTGTCTCAGGCAGTAAACCAGCAAAGCCCTTAAAACAAAAATACACAGGGTCGTATTGCACTCACCATTCTCTGTTTGCTTGTAACATTGATAAATAAGTGTGCTTTATATATAGTATATGTATGTATGTTTCAGTCCTTCTTGTACTGTTGAGCTACAATAAAAATAAAAGCAACAAATAAACTTTCTAATTTCAAGGACGAGCATTAATCTTTGTAACTTCCTCAATTCACAGGATGTCACTTTTGGCAAGGGAGTAATCAAGTTACTCACAAACTACAAAATATATGGATTTTACAGTAACCAGGTGAACTAGGTTACTCCCCTTAAACTATTAGTGTGTACTGTACATGTACACAAGGTCATCACTTGCCAACGTTATGACACTAAACTAGGATTGAGGATGAGCATTTACGAAAACTGTATCAGTGGCAGTATCTGTGTGCTTTTTGTGTGAGATTTCAGAAAATGGCAAGAACATGTTGAACATGTGAACAGTGCAGCTGTAATTTATTCATTACGTCTTTTTTGTAGTTTTTGCCTGTACCATAACAACAAAACCTCCCGTACTTACCTACAGATCGCCTCCATGTCTCTCTCTGCCAGGTGCCACTTAAAGCGGCCGTGGTTCAGGATGTCCTTCCACCGACCCCAGCTAGAAACCAAAAAGGATGGAGACAAAAAAGATGACGAAAATGGATTGAATTACGTATGAAGAAAATGGAACTCCATCTTAGAGGAGTGGGGCAGTGCGGCTGTATCCCTACCCAAAGATGAGCAGATTCTTTTCAACCCGAAAACACTCTGCACGGAGGTACCGCCGTGTGCGTTCACCCAGACGACGGGTTCGACATGGCCGCTCCTCTGAGTCGCTGTCCAGCTCTGAGAACTCCATCAGCTCGTCATCCTCAAAGGAGTTGTAGTGGCGAGTCTGTTTCCTCACCCGAGGTGTATCGATCACCAAGGACTCCTGTGTTACAAGACAATTATGTTAACTAGATAGCCATCATGTGGCAAAAGAAGGTCAGATTAAATGAAGAGAAGAGCACTACTTATCAATTCGCACATGGAACACACTGTCAGCTCTGTGATCTATTTCAGCAGAGCCCACAATTAAATGTAACATTCATTAAATTCTAAACTGACTGACGGAGTGAGATCCACATAGGAGGCGTCAGCCCCCTAATGGAAACACATGGACAACCAAGTAAGCATATCAGGTGTGTTTCAACAATAAAATTTGGTAATATGTCACGTGTCCCCCTTCAATAGCCCAACAGGCCTGGCCAAAACAAACTAATGCCGGTCTTAGACACCTTTTTGTAAACCCCACCTAATCTGTGCTGCCTTCTGCGATACGTGTTGAACCCAGCAGGGCACACTGGCGATGTGCAATTAAAATTTTAAAAAGGTGGTCATTCAGAGATTTGCTACAAATATTGTCCAGGGTTTTGTGAAAATGTTTGAGCATCACTACATCACACACAGCACCGTTTAAGGCAGACACCAGCATGTCTTGCCAAAAACCAGACCGGATTGGGGGGGACAGAGAGAGAGCAACAGAGAGAGAGAGAGAGAGAGAAAGAGAGTGTGTTCCCACCTTCTCAGATTTGGAGTCGATCTCCACTTCAGCGATCTTCGCCCATTTCTGCCAGAAGTTGGGGTCGTCCAGAGAAATGTCTGTTCTGTTACCAGATGAGATGAAACTTGCCTGCATGAGGGCGAGTTGAAGGAAGATTAATAACCAAAAAAAGGCATCGACGGAACACAAACATTTCTTTCTCAGCATCAATGACAAACCTAGAAAGACCCTGTTTAGTAAATTAAGATTCAGCAAACACTTGTGTTTTAATGTGTATGGTTAATGGTCTTTATTCTACCATTTCCTCTCAAATTATTTGTATCTACCTTAGCAAATGTGGACCCTTTTCCCTCAGACTGAATTGTGATGGTCTGAGTTCGTCTCTGAAGTATCTGATCGATATCTTCCTCACAGAACTTGGAACCCTCATCTTCTTCATCCATCAGTGCTCCATATGCTCCTTTTTTCAACAAATCCTCCACCTCAAGCTTAGAAAGCTGCTGCACCTATATTGTCACAAAAAAAAACATTAATTATCAATTATTATCACAGTTCATGGCTGTGTCCTTGATTCAAAAGAGGGGCCCAAAATACTAATACCAACTGGTTGACGTCAACCATTGGATAGACCATTTTTTTCAGATGGGTTGGCAATGAGTAATTCTCTTCGATGGGTCTAATGGCTTTAGACTGGGATATCTAAATGGCTGGTTTTCAGTTCAAACAGTCTATCTAATACGTTTTAACATTCCGAATCAGGTGAGTGTGGCAAGCAGAGGATTTGGCAGAGTATCAGAGGACAACATTTGTGCTGTATTTGCTGGGAGGGCTGCCATCTTGTTTGGCGTAATAAAAGAAAAGTGGACCCCAGGTTGGTGAGAATGTTTCGAGTCAGAGGTGCAACTACTCAAATCTCTAATTTACTCTCAGTCCATACAGAACTTGCAACTGCAGCCACAGAGAACATAAAAAAACTTACACAAATATATCATTTCTCACCCCATTGAGGCTTCCTTTTCGATTGATGTCTTGAAGGACGGCTTTGTCCAAGCCCAGCTTCAGACTGGCTTTGTCAAACATCTCCCTCTCGTACGAGTTCCTTGTGATCAGCCTGTAGACTTTCACCGCTTTGCTCTGGCCAATCCGGTGACAGCGTGCCTGGGCCTGGCATGGGGGGGGAACCAAAACACGACACACTTATTTGTCAACAAAATTCCATAACCTTTCCATTACTTTTTTGTGGTCTAAGTAAAAATAGCATTATAAAACTACCCTGATGTGATCTAAAATTCAGATCTTAGCAGAAGTGTGAACTTTAAGAATCACAAACTAAGTGTAGTCTAGCAAACTTAATTAAAATCAGAAATTACATTGGGAATTGCTCAAGGTCTCCTAGAAAACATCACAGGCTCATTTGTGAAAATAACAACAGAGCAGATCCTGCAAAAAATATTTTGCAATTATTTCCCTTCTAACCTTCCAAATAGATGGAAACTTAGAATAATTATTTTAGAAATGTAAGAATTCATTGCATAGAGAACACATTTTAAAATCTCTGGATTATCATCACCAAAGAAAGCTTGTTTTTATAATGAAGCATATACTACATGTTATACCACCCATTTCCTGGTTTGAGGCTATTTTGAAAGCATTTTTTTGTACTATAATACATTAACACTTCATATTAAAGCAAAAAAAAATAATAGGGTGAGAGGTCTGGATTGAAAAGATTTGCTAGATAACATTAGCTATGTTCACATGCAGAGAGTCGAGCTAAGATACAAGAATAAACCAACATGTTCACAGGAACTGTGTTAATAAAGTCATCCATTTATAATCGTTTATCTTTCAGCTACCGGTGTTATTACAGCATATTACCAAAGTGAGAACAACTACAGAAACAAACCTGACCAGACCATATGACTTTGCAGAAGCTGCCCAACATGGTGCCCAAAACTAATGTCTCCAACCTGATCAAACTGAAGCTAAGCAGTATTCACAGACATATCTTTACGCATTTATGTAATTTGACAACATAGTTACTGTCATCATGTGTGGAGCCCAAACAAAGTAAATTAAATCAAGCTGTGATCATTGCCAAATCAAGCCCAAGTGTAACATTAGCCCTTGGTATTAGCATTAACATAATCATGCATGTGGAGACACACAATAAAGTCATTAAAATCACTTTAATAAGCATAACGAAGATGGAGAACCAATGTGTATTTCATTCAGTTGTTACTAGCGTAACATTTTGGAAATCAGGGTAGCTACGTCAGCAAAAGCTGCAGAAGCAGCTGAACTTTTCGGGCAGGAATGAAATCCAGAGAAATATAGTGCACATTTGGATTGAAGAGGAAATCTTACAAGAAATCAATATTCTGAAATATTTAGATGGCTGCAAATGCTGAGAATACAAACTGAGGGACATGAACATTTCAGGTGTTGCTACATGCATGAGGAGGAGTCAAGTTGAATGAATCTTTATGAGTATCCTTTATGTAAATGATACTATGAATGGACCATTCATGACACAGCTCATGTAAACATTGACATGTTGAATGAGTCTCATGTGTTAAACAGTGTGCATGATAGCTTCTGTAGGCCCAAAAGTCAATTCAGATGGCTACATTAAAATGTGAAAAAGAATCTAGATTAGGTGGGTTTTTTATGATTATTCACAGAGAAGTTATATTGAAAACCTTCTGGATTCTTTGTACTGCTCTGAAGATGAGGCCTGTTACCAGTGATGGTGTTATTGTGCTGGTATCATGCAGTTCTCTGCCTACCTGCAGGTCATTCTGAGGGTTCCAGTCTGAGTCAAAGATGATGCAAGTATCAGCAGCTGTCAGGTTGATTCCCAGCCCCCCGGCTCGAGTGCACAGTAGGAACACAAAGCGATCTGAATCTGGCTTGCAGAATCGGTCAATGGCCGCCTGCCGCAGGTTTCCACGAACGCGACCGTCAATGCGTTCATATGTGTAGCTGAGGATAGAATATAGAAATTTATGACAACTTTAGATCACACAGATGAGAAGGATGCGAAATCATAAAATCTCTCTCATTCGATCCCACTTCTACTCTCTATTACTATGCTCATACACACCTTCACTTTCTAACACCCTTTGCTTCCATTCTTTCTTTCTATTTGCAAAGTTTAACTGTTTATTTAGAATTCTCGTGAGCTGGGACCTGTGTGATCAATGAGTCTTCCATGGGTTGCCTTTCTTCTCATTTATTTGTGCTCCTTTTAGCTTTTTTACTTTTAGTCTTTGTTTCCTTATTGCATTGTTTTTCCCAACCTCTTTTTCTCGCATTCCCTTTACGTGACACCACCATTTTTGGTGAAATTAAACCCAAACTTGGACACATGGTTTTTTTTGACACTTGACATTTGACACTCACTAAAGAGGTCTGCAGTAGTCCCATACCCTGTAGAATGGACCCATGAATTATTAATTTTTTTCATGGATCTCTATCCCATAGTAGCTTCCAGCTGCCTTATTGGATCTCAGTTCTCAGTTGAGCATGTTGTGGAGATATACAAGCAGGTTGAAAAAAAAGGGAAATTTATACCAAATACGAGCTGTTCATGCGGGTAAAAGGAGTAAGACCTCAGCCGGGCTGTTGTGTATGCTGCTATCTTTACACAAACTAGTAAAACAGCTAATGATAATCTACATTCTTTTGAACCATGATTGAGTATAAATATTGTATGCCACAAAGAAAACATTACACAGTATTTTTGTGATCATTATTGTTATATAATAATGTGATGTTATTTAAAGGCTATATCAGACCTCCCTACTACTTCACACTTCCTTTCATCTTTTATTTGCACTTTTTTTCCTCCCTTGTATTTGTTTTGAATCGTTCTTCAAAATCCTTTTATTCTTTCATTCTTTTCCTCCCTCCCCCTCACCGTCTCTGGATGAGGTAGTCTTCCAGGATGTCCAGACATCGGACCATCTGGGAGAAGACCAGCACTTTGTGTCCCCCAGCCAGCAGTTTGGGCAGCAGCTTGTCAATCAGCACCAGTTTGCCTGCTGCCTGGATCATAGCCTGCAGCTGAAAGTCTGACGCCTCTGGACTGTGGCACTTCCTGAAGCTTTCAAGAATTTTCTCTTCCGCTCCTGAACAAATGGAATGATGTCCATTGGTAGACAAAAAAGAAGCAAAAAGAATAACAATTATTATTATTATTATTATTATTATTATTATTATTATTATTATATTGTTATTATTATTATTATTATTATAACAACTACACGGGCACATTCCACCATACTATTCATTGCAATTTATTTCTAAATAGATGGTACAAATATATGATACAATATGCTTTTGATGCTTGGGTAAAACTAACATCAGCAGCTTAGTGACTTTTTCTCAAGTATGTTGTCAAGTTTACTTGCATCTAAGTCATATAGATATAGATAAGATAGCTGTACTTTTATTCAGGTACAACTTTGTGGTACTCAAGTGTTCTGTGCTGTTCCATTGTTACTCTTACTTGGGTTTTGTATGCCTGTCTGTACATACCTGTGATAAGGTAGGGGTGGTTGCAGCATTTGCGGAGCTCCATCATGGTGTTAATGAGGTTGGGCATGTTATGCTGGTTTGCTCCTTTGGACAAGAAGGAGAAGTTCTTCTCTAAAATGGCACGATAATACTTCTTCTGAATGTTTGTGAGCTCCACCTAAAAAACCAACATTCAAACAAGAAACAAGTCAAAAGTGATTTGAGGACAGTGAGTACATAAACAGAGAAAAAGAGCAGAAAACTACTAAACGCAAACTGAAACATACAAATCCCTCAATTTCAGGGCTACACAATTAATCAGATTCAAATTCAAATCTCAGGTGTACAACATGTGATGACCAAAATGTAAAAACATGTGCAGACATGACTCATTTCCTCAGTGAGACGGACTGTGAGCTCACATCTGTGCAGCAGCTCATGCATTCAAAATGACTGAACTGTGGCTATGCTCATCAACATCATCAGTGTTAGTCAAAATGCAAAAATTAGTGATTGCAGTGACATTGAATTGACATCTCTGGCCACAATTTCAAGTGAGTTTTGTAAATCCCCCCCTTTTTAACACAGAAACCTTACTGTGACAAGCTCCCAACACCAACGATTACAGAGAAAAATGGCAACTCAGACAGATTTTAGCTGCAATATGTGTTGCAATAATTGTAATCATATTATTGTAACAGATTGTGCAGCCATGCTCAGTATGGCTTTTTACACACACACACACACACACACACCTCAATGATGGTCTCTTCCTTCGGCGCCAGATTTTTCTCCACATCATCCTTCAGTCGCCTTAACATCATTGGTTTTAAGATTGCCTGTAGCTTTTTCACCTATTGGAGAAGAAATAGGAAGGGATTAGAGGGACAGGTGAAGTAAAAGTTGCTTTCTGTGATTTGTGCCACCTTTTAATACCTAAACTTATATGTCTATCAGGGTCTTTGCGACAATGTGACTTTTGATGAGTCTCTTAATGAGACACAAGGGCAACTACGTATGACCCTTTTGTTTTATCGGTGTTTGGGTGCTGTACTTATCATAGGAGAACAAGTTTAATCACAACATAAAAATTCAGCAGGGCTGACCTGCTCGTCTGTCTTGAGGTCTCCAAACTCTTCCAGGAAAGTGCTTTCTGAAGGGAACTGCAGCGGCTCCAGGAAGTTCAACAAACTGAACAACTCCTCCACTGAGTTCTGCAGGGGGGTTCCCGTCAGCAGAACCTTGTGTTCCTGTTTGAACATGGACAGAATTATCTTTAAAGACACACAAATTCTCAATATATGTCACTCAGGAGTTCTGAAAAGTTCCGTCTTAAAGTGATAAGCCTTAGGTCTGCTTGCTTTCAAATATTTAATTTCAACATCAATCTTCCATGGCATTTTTGTTGTCATCAACCAAACAAACAGTGGATAAGAAAGTCTGTCATCACTGTTTAAAAAAAATAAACCGTAATTCACAAGAAGCATTCATGGTTGGTGAAGATAGCCCCGTGCCCAAATCCCTATCAGATTGACTCCTCGCATGAGCATGTGTCTCATTATTTGTCGTTTATTTCCACGTTTAGTTTTTTCTCTTTAGCTTAATCAGGTTACTCCTTAATCTTTCCGCTCACTGCCAGTACAACAATAGCAACGATTACAGATGCATGCTCCTAACATTCTCATGTTGATTTGTATGCGAATATGACATTACTTGTCAGCAAACCTGCTGCTGTTACCCCGTACTAACATGACATGTCAGCATTGACTGGAATATATGATAAACTAAACAATCTCATTTTGAACCAAAATCATCTACTCATTCCAAAAGAAACATAATGAATTAATCAAATTTGAGATTATTTTTCTATATTTTTTTCACGAGCGAATATTGGAAAGACATGTCTACAAACTTAACAACTTTTTACAAATTCTGGAGAGGAGCATTTAAAGACTGCATCTACATGTTTTCAAGATTCACTCAGCTACAAGTTAATGCAGTCAATCAACAAAATCGGTCTGTGCACAGGATAGACAGCTGCATAACTAGCTAAATGTTACAGAGTTTTTAATTAGTTAAGATTCCTCATTTTTGTGACGATTCAAAAACAATTCAAGAATTGTGTATGGTAACAGAGACCCAAACTCTTGGTTTTTCAAGAGACAAAGCAAGACTTTTTTGTGATCATTTGTCCTGTTATAGACACGTAATATACACACACACAAGAAGACCCACACACAGACTGACCAGGTTCATTAGTTTGAGACCCTCCAGCAGTTTGCAGTTTCTGTTCTTAAGTCGGTGGGCTTCGTCAATCACCACACAGCGCCAGTGCAGCTTCTTCAACTCCGGACAATCGGCCATGATCATTTCAAAGGTGGTGATCACCCCATGAAACTTCAGTACACCCGGGATAGTGTTGCCCTGGAGACAAACCAAAAAGAATGGCACATATAGGCTGTATGGATCTTATAAGGCACTTTCAGCTGCCTTATAAAAATAAAAAAAGCCTGGTAAATTTGTGAGTGCTATACAGATGAATGTCGCTCAAAAAACATAACATTGTCATCTAAAACTGGACATGGAGCAAAATGAATGTCACTGATTCAGGAAAAAGGCTTCAATTTAGGGCTGTCACAATTAATTGACTATAATGTTTGGCAAACTGCCAGATGCACAATCCACAGGTTATTTCTCTGATGGAGAGTTTCTTGAAAGTCTCTAATTGAAAGTGTAATGATGTAATGATGGTTTGAAAAAGCTTAATCTATTCTCTTATGTTTTATGACTTCCCTCCCTATGTATCACTGACCTGAACCCATGCTCAGCCCACCCTACAACAACACAACACCTTAAACAAAGCCTTAGCTGTGCAGAGAGCTCACACATGGACCAGTTGGTATGACTGCCCACAAGCAGCAGCAGCGGAAAAGACATGAGTCATCGCCACCACATACCTGTGGGTCTCTGTGAAACATCTCATACTGCAGAATCATCTGCCGACTGATCTGTGAGCCGTGATAGACAATGACATTTATGTGCGTCCACGTCCGAAACTCTCGCTCCCAGTTGGTGATGGTGGAGAGTGGGGCAATGATGAGGAAGGGGCCCCGGATTCCCATGCTGAAGATCTCGTATAGGAAGGTGATGGACTGGATGGTCTTTCCTAAACCCATCTCATCTGCTAAAATACAATTTTTTCTGGGAAAAGGACAACAAGAGATAATTTATACTAACCTAAAAACACAGTACTTAATACATCAATACTTTTGCTCCTATTGGCTGATAAATTGTTGTATTGTATTTCAGAATAGTTCACATTTATTTGAGCTTTTGGCAATAATTCTACCAAAAAAATTCCATCTTTGATTTCATTTAACACAATCATTTTGGCCAGTAAATATGTCCATAATTTTTATTTGTTGCGCTATATTAACAATCCTCTAGCTAGTTCCAATGTGTTTGTGTATTCACCTGTTGTACCAATTGAACAGTAACCAGTTCATTCCCTCCAACTGGTATTCTCTGAGCTGGTTTCCATTGCGGTAATCTCTGGAGCACTCCAATTTCTGCCACTTTTCGGGGGTAGGACGCTCCTGGATTACACATACAGAAACAACTTATGTTATTCAGCAGGTCCTGCTGGGGCATTGTGGACAGCTTCTCACTATTTCTGTGGAGGTTCTAACAGTGTGGGAACAGGAATCAGTATTTAGTCTCTCCTGGAAGACCCGGCTATTGCTGCAATGGTTCCAGGCACTATGAGAATGTGGACATGGTTTAGAACTCAACTAAACATCATCAGCATCATCGTTGGACCTGCCTGTGGCTGTAACAGGCTGTTGTTTGGCAACGTGCCAGAGGCCACATGTCAGAGCGGCAATTTAACCAGGGACAAAAAGTTAAGTTAAGTATAAAATAATGCAAAGTTGCAATGGGGCGCTTGCATTGTACACTACCTGAGATATGATGGAGGGACACATAGATCAGCAAGTGATAAAACAGAAAGCAGATGAAAGCACATTTTGGATTTAATGAACTTACTGGGAACCATGAACTGGACAAGATCCAAGCAGTGTGTAAAGCACGTTGCCAAAAATGAAAGATGACGGTAATGCGACAAACTTGAGGAACCACGTTGGCCATTTTCTTCATGAACTAACACCTATAAACAATGGAAAAACAGCGGACCCAGTGCGGCCAACACATTCCCTCTCCTCTCAGGGCTGTCAAAGTGACACCTGTTATCCCAGTGTGTGTGTGTGGTCACTGCACAAAGAGGTAGAACTTAAACCAGAACATGTGGATTAGCAACTGTTCTTACCCAGGAACCTACAAATTCCCTAATGCTGAGCAGTGAGTAATGTTTGTGACGTTTGCCACACCAATGAAGTTACCTGTCGTAGAGCGGCAGTTTGAAACATAAACACTACAGTAATATAAAAATAGATCGCAATGCATTGCAATGCATCGTAGAATTGAATCAAATCAAATTGTTGACAGTATAATCGTAATCAAATCGAATTGTGCGTCCAATGAAGATTCACATCCCTAGCAAATGTCCCCAGGCCCCAGTGAACAGAAGCAGCCTCTTGGATGAACGACAAAATGTTTTCAAGAGCAAGCATTTAAAACTTCCAACAACATAGATCTGATTCATGTTTTGATGCCCCAGTTTACCGAGAGAGCAAGCAAGGACACAGACATCTACACACAAAAGTGTGCATTACACTGTGTGCTGCTGCAGGTAGAGAAGAGATTCCTGTTTTCTACCAGTACCACGTTTCTATCATTTTTTTCTAAGAGTAGACACACAAGATCTGAGGAAAACACGTTTTTCTCCATGCCAATCAGACTCAGGTGGAGGCAACAGAACGTAACGTGATTGATGTGGTTGCTAGCATATCACAGATCATTGTTCAAGGGACAAAGAAACAGAGCCCATAGGCCGCTTGCCGTTTTTACCAGACTATGAGTTATCATTATTAATGTTAAGCATGAAAATCTTCACACAATTTGTGTCACTTAAAGTTGTACATAGCCATACAGACAGTGCAGACCCTTTTGTATTCACTTTGAATGGTATTAATTTCATTTCAAAATCAGTATGTTCACGCACACTCAATACCCACAGTATTTCTTAATAATGGAATTAAGGGAACGATATCCTTTTGGATTCTGTAGTTTTCCAAAAAAACATTTGTTGTTCCATAATTACAGAATGAGCCCAGTTAGAAAACGCACTCAAAGGAGGCAAATTCTGGGATAATCGAGGTCTGTTACTCAGAGGAAGCATACTTTCTGTACTTTGTAATTTGTGTCAATTTAATCATATTAAGATGAATACAAAAGTGTTGAAAGAAAAGATATGTTGTCCTATATTGTCACAGTATAATTAAAGTTTTAAACTGAAAGGTAATTTAAGTATTAAAGTGTTTTTGTTACTTTTCCTCGTGTTGTGTGATGAGTTTCTACTCACAATGTGCCTGAGATCAGCCGGCAGTTTCTGGATCGACTCAAATTCTTTGATCTTTTCCGGGTCCAAGTCCTCCTGTAGCTCCCACGTCGCCTCCTCATAGGAGAGGCTGCACCACTTAACGAGGTAATGGGTCACCTCCTTCGACAACAGACAGAAAAATTATCACCATACTAACAACATAATAATGGGAACGCTTTTCACAGACCAAAATCAGTGTTCTTACCTCCCCAGTCTCTGTATCCGTAGTAACAGCCACCTCCAGCACTCTGTCCACCTCCACATAGTCTGGATTAAATAAATCCTCATCGGGCTTGAAAGTGAGAGAGAGAGACAAAGAGGACATAAAGAGAGTTATGGACAGAAAGCGAGAAAGAGAAAAGGGAGAGTAATGGAGAGACAAATTTGTGTATTGTGACATTCGCTCTTTCTGCGATAACTGAAAAGGACATCTGGACATTTTTTGATGTTCATATTATGGTCATGGTCTAGTCAGTAACCTGTTATACCCCATTAAATTTCATCACTGAGAGAGACAAGTCATGATTAGTGGATGTGCGGCCTTAACACTGGTATGAACTCTATCAGTGCCATTTAGTTTCCATCTCTATCGATGTAACAGCTCATCTTTAACTTACATTCATTCTAAACATTGATTTGTAGTTGTTACACAATCACCTGGGTCGGCTCAGCTTACCTCTGTGAACAAGTGCTTCATCTGGGCCTGTTTAGTCCTGAAACGTTTAATCTTCTGGTGTATTCTGGGGTCTTTTTCAAGCTCTTCTAGAGTGGCCCACTTACAGTGCAGGTAGGAACTAAAACAAACAACATATAAGACGCATGTACATTATCACCTGAATCAATCTCTTCTAAAAAGTCGTGTAAGTTGTGAAAGTCTTTAGTTGTACATTTTTCCACTCATAACTGACATGTGGAGACATGACTTGCATCATCAAGTTTTTGTGTTTTCTGTTACTGTCCTTTTCTATGTTTCCACAAACTGGGCTATCCCTGGAATGGCCTTCCAAGGGAAAAAAAATCAGGACAGAAAATTGGTGATAACAATTTTCTAGTTTTCAACATTTTGCAAAATAATTCAAAAGACATTATAACTCTCAGAGACTTTTTCTTTTCCTTTCTTCAACCTTCGGTGGATATGTTGAGGGAAAGGCCCTCTTTCAGTGGAGCATAGGTTACAGGAAGTGCAACAATGATAAAAAAACAGGTAATATTCAGGTGAAACATTATTGCCTATAGAGTGAGATTCACTGAATTCCCCTATCATTAATTAGCAGTAAAGAAACTATATAAAATAGTGTTACTATGAATGTAAAAGTGAAGCGTCCACTTCATGTTTTATTCATCACCCTTGGGGACTTATTAGAATCATATTCAACACTATATACAGTATGTGCAGCAATGTGCAGCACCTTTCTTAATGACACAAAATACTGTAACAACATCAGTCTCCTGAGACCTCCAGGACACTGAGAGTGAAGGAAAACCTACAACTTCACTGGAGCAGTCCATTTTCATGGTACCAGTTCACTGGCAGAGTTTCTCAATGACCCAGAGTAAAAACAATTTTTCTAGTCTGGCCTGCTGATGAGTTCAATCCAAAGTAAGAACCAAAAATACAAAAAAAAATATGGCATAACGAATAATTCGCATCAGTCCATCAACAAACCTGAACAGACCGTATGAGTTAACACCTTTAATATTTGGTTTACTATTTTATTCTATTTTGACTGATTGTTATAGGGGACATATTATGCTATATAATTCCATGTTGCGTGTAAATAGAGCTGGTGGAGATTGTTCACAGTCCTAAAATAAAAAAACAGTTTTTCAGTCTGCTTTCCCTCTGTGTTTTTCTCACTGTTCTCCGCAAGCTGTTTGGGTGGGCGGGAAAGTATGCAAATAGCATGCAAATGAGCCACAGATCTGATTGGTTCGCTCACATTACACATTCAGTGTCATGTACTTGCTATTAACTGCATTGTTTATACATTTATGCTTCAAATATTTGCACGATATTTCTACGCTCAACAATACCGAATGTGTGGAATGACGTAGAGTGGGAATAGAACTGCCCCTAATAAATGACATCAAATCAGGCATTATTACTGTACAATCTAAATGTTAGCCACTCGTGGCTAGCATGTGTCTAAAAACAATGTGTATCTTTACGCCCTTTATAGATTACTTTCTCTTGCTTTGTAAATTATACACAATCTAACACACAGTAGCCAGCCACCAACACAGCTTTCTTTTTCTATACTTTTAAGCTGCCGATATCAGCAATAACCCGCATTGTTCGAAAGCTGACAGGATCATTAACGTCTTATGGGTTCCTTTAGTTGGCTCTGTTTCACCTGAACAAATGTCATGAAAGATTGCTATGCTAATATAGTATAATATAACTTTTGAAAGAATCAATGTCAATACAGTGAAATGTACTCTCCGTCATAAAACATTAATTTGTGAGAAAAGTACATGTTCAATGGTTAACCACTTGATATGGTAATGTCCAAGTAAATTAGCAGAGGCAACAGGAGGTCGAAGTACAAGGAGCAGTTTTTGCCAGACCACCATGCAGAGCTTTGTGAAAAACACAAAAAATAAACAAGAAAAAAAACTTGCACCAAACCCTTCGTGTACGCGACAAAAATATCTTCATGTACACGCGTATGGATATTCTCAAATCTCTACTGTGGATTACTACCCACAGAAAACACAATGATTTATAAGAGCAGCCAAAGGCTATTATGATCCGACAAGATAAAAGTTCAAACCTACACAGAAAGGTGACGTCTTTATGTCTCACAAAGCTCCTTACACTGCACCAGACAAATAATGAAGTTAAACCCTGAGTGGATGTTAACCCTTGCTGGTAGAGCTAAGAGTTATTTGAAGCTCAGAAGTATTTACAGAGATATCTTTACTTGTTGATTACGTTTGACAATGTAGTTAGCGTACGTGACTATTCATTTGTTGCAAATTCCTGTCACTTTCTAAGGACATTGTCCACTATAAAAAGGCAGTAGAGTGAATCAGTGGCACCATTTCAAACGCTGGCAAGAGAAATTACAAAACACAAACAAATTACTGAGAGGCAATCAACTCCAAGTATTGCATATATACACCCATGCTCACAAACTGCCCTCCATCTTCATTAAATACTTTTCTGTATTTCCTCTTCTTCGGTTCTTCACTGATGATATAAAATAAGTACAGATGCAACTCAGGTCAGTTTTATGAGGTACTTACATAAGAATCAGTAGCTAAATGCCTCAAATGTAAAATGTCTAAAAAGGAAACAATAAAGAGTAATACATAGACTCACAAATTTCTGTACTTGACATAAAACTCCTCAGTCTCATCTGTTTGGTTCTCTGGTGATGAAGTCTACAGGGAAAGGGAGCGAGAGAGATGAGTGCAATTTAAACATACAAGACAGAATACAGTGACCACAGGGCTATCACAGAGCTATTTTAGACAGACGTTCAGTGTGGGCGTGTGTATGTATGTGTGTGTGTGTGTGTGAATGAGAACAGTCTGTGTGCTCCACCTCTTTCTTCACTGTTCTGACAGAGAGAATTTTTTCGATGATATTTGCCTCGTCCTCAGGTGGTTCCTGAGAGAAAACAGAAGGAAAAAAGAACAATGTTAAAATTAGGCTAACTGCGGTGCATGATGTCACAGTGTGTGGGACACCACCAGTGTGATCTTCTTAACGGCCTCGGCATACTTGAACAGCATCTTGACGCCGATCAGTTAAATAACTCTGTGTTGACCCACATTGCAGACACACGTCGCTGACGCACGTTGCTTCAGAAATGCTAAGGTGTTTTCCTTATGGTCAATCAATGCTAAAATAGGCCCCACCGCCTCCACTGAGTTGTTGGAGGCTGGCAGAAACTCATCATATATGTGCAGTTATGTGAGCTACTCTGCTACTCTTTGTAGCTTATTTTATGACCATCTCACTGGTTGTGGGGGGAAAACTGCCTGCAGCCCTGCTTTCCGCTGGGAGAACTGATGCTGAAACTCTGCGCTTTATATTCCAGCTCATACTTGTATGAAAAGTGCGAAAACACACAGAAGAAACATAATTTCTGTTAACAACCCTCCCCTTCCTCTAAAGTGAAAGCCTGTGCTGTTTTCCACAATTTATGTGATTAATCACATTAAGACTGCAAGGAGACAGGCACACACACACACATAGGTAGTCCTCCCCTCTGGCGGCATGCTTTTCGCTCTACCCTCCAGCTTGGGCATTCGGTACAAACATCCATCCATCCATCCATCCATCCATCCATTATATTTGCTGCTTACCCATGACAAGCAGAATTCACATTAGTGTGAAAATGACATCACCATGAAGAGCCTATTTTAAATCTCTCATCAACACTAAAACACTTAAATCACAAAAGGATTTAAAGAATACTTGATATTAATCCTGGCGAGGTTGATTATATTTTCTTATCAGCTGTAAAATATGCATTATATAAAGGATATATGACCCTTTCTATTTGTCTGTATCTATGTCTTAATCATTTGTTATGGTCCACCGTTTGAGCCAACCAGTGGATAGCTACATCATCATGTCTTCTGCAATGCAAGGCCAGAAAACAGTGGAAAAGGAGCAGGCCACAATCTTGGTACAATTCAGCCACATAACAGTCATTAATTAATTAATGGCCATTAGGTCATTAATATGGATAAAAAAAATCTCTGCCTTCATTTTTACAAACAGAAGGAATCTCCTAATACTCCTGATTATGTGCGTGATGTGCTACATGACACATATATTTTATAACTGGCAAACCACAGAATCCTTTAAATTCTCAAATGTATACTTTTCATTTTTGCCTTAATCATAAAACAGACAAATTGGCGTATTGAGGATATATAAAACTAGTAAATGGTGTGGCTGATGTTTTTGTCCAATTAGATACAAACTTAAACCTACTAAGCGAGATGGTTTATGTTTTTACCTCGGCCTGCCATGCAAGTGCAGTGGCATTGAGTGCAGAGATGCGACCAGTTCCAAGCACTGCGATGGTCTCTCCATCATCATCTACCACCTTAAAGTCCAAATCCTCGTTGTACTTCCTCCTTTTCACCTGACGGCCTGAACGACGCTTCTGAAGACGACCAGAGAGACAAATTAATAGACAGAGAAGAAGTTAAGACAAAAAATATGACAGTGATGTGTGGCAAGGGGGCTGGAGGGAAAAAGAGAGAGGGAGAGGGAGGTAGCAAAAGTAAACAGAATGAAGTATGAAGGCAGAATGGAAAGAGGAATGAGAAGAATGCAGAATGTATAACAGTATAAATGGAAGGTGGGAGGTGGACCAATTTACAAAACCTGATAAGAGGAAGAACTGAAGGAAGATGGCAAAGGGCATATACGAGTCAGTAGCAAGAAAAGAAAAAAGGATGGATACAATGAGAGAGGAGAATAGGAAATATTTGAGAAAACGGAGGAAAAAAAACTGGATGGATTTTTACAGATGTGAATGTTAAGAGTAATGACTTTGGCAATGTCAACACAAACCTCTTACTATTTTACACTATAAAAATGTGGGTAAACAACAAAAAACGTAATATTCAAGTCTCATACTAAAGGCCTGTTCACACAGAGGCTGAATTTCTTGCACAAAAATAATATTTTCAAGATATTTTGAAACAAGCATGCATTGTTTGCAGTCACAATGACTTTCACAAAAATCGACTGCGGGTGAAGGAATTATTGGTGCATTAAAAATGACACAGGGACTTTATGAGTCACCCAAGCTGACCACCAGGATGCCTCCATCCACTGGTTGAAAATCCCTGCCTTAGAGCCAAGAGTTCAACAGAATGATCAAGGCTAACACCACTGACTTTTTGTCACAGTTACTCTAACACACTGAGGCTCTGTAGTGTGTGTATATGTGTCTGTATGAGTGTGAGTGTGTGTGATGCTCAGGGTTGTCTACCTTGTTTGTAATTTGTCCACCACCTGAAATGTTGCCTCAAGCTGACTCATAGCCGTCTTGTTTATTTTTTCATTGTGTGAAATTTCTACAGAAAATAGCCATTTCACATAACACACTAAACTGCTGCCGTTATGTAATTTTTATTTTTGTGTTTTCATGTTGTTTTATGTGTGAACAGGCCTTGAGTACCAAGTGAATGCTGTAAGATTTTCCCAATGAGTAAATACCACACATAAAAACACAGGCATGCATACTCACACTCATACACGCACAAAGTTTCAAACGTTACATCCAATCGACTTCCTGCTGTCCCAGCGTCTTTGTGTCGACTCACCGTGTTATCCAGGGGATCTTGGCTGTCCTCTCCACCCAGGTTCAGGGCTGAGGTAGTGTCATCACTCTCCATCCCTTCCTGAACAGCCAGCTCCTGGCTTCTCCTCTTCCCTTTCTTCTTCTTCTCCACCCGCGCTGCACCAGGATCTCTGTCAGTGAAGGAGGCAGGAAAAGTAACAATTAGCAGCTCAGATATCAGAATACATGGAAATCCACCCTCAAACATTTCCTCAACGGCTGAGACTAACGGTGAATAATACTGGACTTTACCGCCACTTATCTGTCAAAATTTCATTTTTCCTAGTTTATATAAAAAACTAAATGGATAGCCAACTGTAAAATTCCAGTCATGTATGTTCAGCGACTGACAACTGAGTTCTATCTATTCATGTATGTGGTTTATTAGGAGGGGCATAACCAAAAAACATCTTCAATCAAGTAATCAAGCATTAAAATGAGACAACTGCATTAATTAAATAACCATGAGCCTTTTAGAATTTTATGTTGTTGTTTATAACATTTTTCCACATACACCTCTTATGTAGAGGATAGGGAAATGGACTCAAATGGAGACGGTAAAAATGGCTATGTAATGAATTGCAAAAATAATCCATAAACACTAATTACCAACTAACAGCTTAGTTACAACTGTAACGGTATTATCCAGGTTGACCAAAAGCCTGCATCAATTTTTTTTCCACAGATGTCATCCACACATCTTTTTATCTGCAAAAAGCCAATTTGAGGGAAAGTATCACTATGCACAAATGCCCTACCATTTTTCCCCCCCAACACTATTAAAAATATTAATTTGCACTCAACCACTGCTGTACTAAGCTAGCACAAATTGCAGAGTGCAGATTAAGACAGATTTATAACTGAAGCATGTGATGCTTTCTAATCTTCTTGTGACTTGCCTTTTGAAAACAGTTTATAGCCTCAAACGACCCTGATTCCAGAGATGTTCACAAAGCCTTCTCAGCCCTCAGTCCCTATCCCTTCCCACACATTTTTATCTTCATTTTATCATCTCTTCTTCTATTTCATTTTCTACCCTTCCCTCCTTCTCTCTCATGTGTCACCCTTGCTGCCACAGTTGGATTACAAATGGAATCATTGGAGTGGTTGTTCACAAAGCAGCTGTTATTACCTCCTATTACTGTTAGATGTCAGTTGCGAGATGAAAAAAAGAAAGATTACCACTTTAAACATACAGGAAACCTTTCTTTTTTCCTTATTCCCTCTCTCTATCTGTGTTGCATATCAACTCTCCTCTCCCTGTGCTTAACTGAGGCATCTCCTCTCCTTTCTCGCTGTCTCAGCTTCACAATCTATTTCCGACCTGGGCTTGAGTGTTTTGTCAAAACAGAATCAGAAACACAAATGCATTTTGGGATCCTGCAATGACTCATCAACCACCATCTCCTGCTCCAGCATTTTGATTTCCAATATATATATCTCTCTTAGTGACTTCAAGTTAAAAAATAAATCAGGGTCTTCGGCTCCATTCAAAGGCCTACAGACCTGTATGGGAACACCAAATATCTCTCCAAATATCTGCTACAACTATACGTTATAAACAATTTATGACAGTGACCTACTTCATGAACAGCCGTTAAAATCAAAACATCTTTAGGTTTTGTTTTAAAACCTCTTTGGAGGGGCAAAAAGAAAAAGAAAACTGTTATCACGGGGCAGTAGAACGTGTTTGTGATTTAGACCAACTCAAACCATGTCCAAGCCTTATTATGCTGTGTTTTTCTGCTATTCAAACAACGCAGTATTCAGATGCACCTTACATATGCAGGTTCACAACACGCGTGCACTTTACTACTTCAGCAAGTGTGGCGAAAATAGTGAACTGAATGAAAATTTGACTTCAGAAAAAAAAAAAAAAAAAAAAACCCAAAATGGTGTACTTATGCATAAAAAATACAATAAAAATATACAGGAAAAGTCTTCGTTTTAGTCTTTGTCAATTTGGTAAAAAATTAACAAAACAAGCATAAGTATTGCTAAGTGCATGTTCAGCTATTGAACTACAACAACAACTTAAATGAGGATAGAGGTGGCGAGGTCCGCAGTGGAGGTGAGGTCCCCTGAACCCAGTTCAGAGGACTTCAAACGCTTTCAGAACCCGGTTCACACCACTTTACAGTTATAGTTATACACAGCCTGTTAGAGGTAATCCTGGATGTGAAAAATGTGAGAGAAGCCTTGGTGTTGACTGAATCAAAGGCCATCTTTTACAACCTTATTACTATCTATCTATTTATTATCTACTTATTTCATTATTCATTCAGATGGGAGAAATTAAAAAAAGAACAGCCATGGGTCAGAGAAGAAAGTAGGGGTCGTTTAAAGATTACCTGATTCCACATAATCTACTAATGGCTGACAGGTCAGCAAAAAATATTTTTGCCCCTAACAGATCCTATCTGATTTTTCCAAGTTTCAATAACGACATCATATCTCTAAGCCACTGTTGTTGTTAGGTTGGTCACAATCTTTACATCATCATAATAAAGCAAAACATACAATTAACAGCAAATGGCACAATTTTACTGACATAAAATACCGTAATAGGGTCTGGTCTAGTGATACCGCTCTTAGTGGAGAGGGCTCCAGCTGCACACCTGTGATATAAGTGTTTCAAATATAATTTTCCAGTATTCTGAGATCTTGGGGGAGTTCCAAAACTTGTGGATTAAAGTGAGAGGGTAGATTTATAATTTTAAATTGTATGATAACATATCTTGTGCATATAGATGATGAATGTATTTGCTCCAACACCTTCATCCGGGCCCCAGCAAATATTACAAACCCCTATATCATCCACTCACCTACTTACTTAATTTACTTACTTTGTGTAGCCAGCTGAG
Source organism: Brotula barbata (assembly GCA_900303265.1). NCBI lineage: Eukaryota > Metazoa > Chordata > Actinopteri > Ophidiiformes > Ophidiidae > Brotula > Brotula barbata. Next base: position 77,360 of record OMNV01007560.1, read on the forward strand.
GGTACATTCTCCCAACTATAACCTTACTAGCGGGCTTGGTGTCAAAGAGTGAATATGTCATTTCTGTTGTTTATTTCTGCAAAAGCTCCAGTTTTCATTTTCTGTTGCTGTTTTCCTCAAATGTAGGCTTTTAATGTTTCTCATATGATAGATGTTGAGGTTTCTGGGGATCAATTCCATTCTTTAAATGTCTTAATTTCAACAGAGATAAAGTTCACAAATAATTTGTCTGACAACAGAAGTTGTCATGTTCTTTCTTTCTTTCATTCTGAGTTGTGTGCTTAGAAAGACAATCGTGCTAAAAAGTGGGACAACGTTCATGATGGTTTTTGCATAGTTAATGGGGTTGTCCACAAACAAGCAATCTATACACAAAAATCGTTTATAGATAGGATAATAAAAGGCATACTGACGTGTGTTTGATGCTGCATTTTTAGACATCAGGCTTTTTGGAGCAGAGCAGTGATTTGGCAACTTGGTGAAAGAGCAAAATTGAGATCTCCCACCAAGATCAGGTAGAATTTACACTTACATCAGGTAACCTACATAAGACGTTTCAAAAACATGCCTCATCCCCCTCACATAATATTGATTTATTGCATAACCTTCCAGAAACAATAACCGACTGTCCTGTCCAATATGTCTCCCTTAGATACTGAGAATAATGCTTTATGGTTAACAATAATTGTGCCTCCCCTGGCTTTTCCATTGAAATGTGAGTGATAGATCTGGCCGCCTCCTTGTCCCCTTAGCAGAACATGGTTTGTGTTCTTCAGATATGTTTACTACAAGAAAACAACAACACACTAGCAAAAATAATCAAAAACTCTCTTACATTTCAATCAGTGGTTTACACCTTTGGTCCATCCTAAAAAAACATTACGTTACGTTACATTACAAACATTACATTTGCAAATTGGACAGTCATACACCCAGACTAGAGCGTTTTTACAGTGACCACTTTGTCCAACTGTCATTTTGATCCATCTAAGTGTATCCACACATTGTACAGGATGTGCACGCAGCAAGCTTTAGCTCAAAAACATATGCAGGAGGTAGGAAATCGGAGCACCCAGAGGAAACCCACGCAGACAGGGGACAGTATGCAAGCTCCACACAAGGAGCACAGTGCTAACCACCAAACCACCGTGTAGCCCTTTGATGGTCATGGTATTCAGAGTATTTACTACTGAGGGATTCAACGATGCATTTTTTTGAGAACGTAGTGTGGTAAAATGTGTATTTTTAAATAAAAGTTCTTCCAAGATCTATCTCATGCTTGCCTGATGTCCCAGCAAAAAACAATTTAACAACAATGTCAAAATACACATGCAGGCACACATAAAAAATATTGCAACACGTGCCTTTTCAAAACAAAAAGCATAGCAGAGAGGTAGACTGGACAGAAGAGGGTTGTTTGTTTGTCAAATGTTTTCTGATTCTAATTCAAGAAACAAAAAACACCAAAGGAATGTTGCCACATTTCAGGAGTTAGAAAGAGAGACGCTAGAAATGGCAAAACGCATTTCCACAAGGATGCACAACAGTCCATTCAAAGACCTATAGACCCGGTGAGTGAATCTCAAATGTCTACAGAGTGCTGCCACTTACAAAAAAATAAATACATCAGTGGCCTATATCAGACTTCAATGACTTGAAAAGAGACCACTACAAGTTTATTACAGTATTTGTAGCGGACAGGTTTACTAGTTCTCTATTTCCCACAATTTACTTTATCACTGACTACCTTCCCACTACAGCATTTACTTTTCCATCCTTCATTTCTTTTTCCTCTCACATTTTGTTCTCCTCTTCTGTTTCAAAACTGCTTTACATATTTTTCTACCTCCTCCTGTTTGCTTTACCTGGGTTTGCGACCTCTCTGTTTTGGCGCTGAAGCGTTTGGGGTCTTGCTGTTAGTTGGACCAAGGTTCTTGCTGTGGCCGAGTGTGGCCTGGTTGCTCTGGACCTGCCCTGATACCTTGGTGTGGAATCCTGAGGCAGGAGGAGCTGCCTTTGATGCTGCTGGACAAAGGGAAAACATGGAAACATTGTGACAAGCTGATGTGATCATGATGAATGAATTTTGCTAAGATGGACAGTCTTCTCCCACTTGTACATTTGTATTCATACTTCAGACTTCTACTTGTAATAAGGAAATTATACTTAAACTTCGGATACAGCATACGAACTTATGCATAACCATTGTCTTTAACACATCAATGTTATGAATGAAAATGACAAATATGCAGAAGTGATTTCTGACAGCTATCACTCAAATGCCGCAAGACGAAATATAATTGTGAGTTATAATTAGAGAGAGAAGCAAAGTGTCAACATCAAGGCACTGGAATATACAACGCAAAACTGTCCTGTACCGGATATTGGACAGAATGACTAAGAAGTGACATGGTGTGAGAGAGGCACAAAGGACACCAACTCAAGCGCACACACACAAATAATACAGACAAGTTCACACACCCTCCTCCTACACGAGCTGCTGCTGCTGCTTACCTTGATTTGATGGTACTGGAGGTATGATTTTAACCTTGGGTTTCCTTCCTCTTTTGCCAGGCACCTTGACAGGAGTCCCAACGAGCACGGCAGCACCTGACATTTTCCCCCCTGCTACATTCTTAAGCTCCATTCCGCTCTCCTTTCTGCTCTCCTTGCCCTCTTTTTTGCATTCCTTTCGCTCCTTGGCTTTCTTGGGCTCCTTCCTCTTCCTTGAACTGACCACCACTGTCATTGCCGCCTTTTCCTCTTTTCTTTTCTTTGGTTTACTGCTTCCCCTTTCCTCTACCTCAACTCCCGTTATCTCCCGTTCTCTCTTGTCTTTTTTCTTTCGTTTCTTTTTCACCCTACTTCCTCCTCCTCCATCGTCCTCTTCGCTAAGGGAGGAGGAAGGCCTTGGGGCAATGCTGCCGCCACCTCCTCCGGAGTGCTTAGCATTGTGGGCCCCAGCCACCTTGCAGTGATTAGATATTGCCGTGGTGCCCACAGGTGTGAGGAGGCGAAGCTGGTCCTTGGGGCCCACAACGAGATGTCCCCGTGGGATTGTGGGAACTGTGGTTTGTGCGTTGCTGTTTTGGTCCGAGGCAGAGGAAGAGGCTGCTGCAGAGGAGGCTGGAAATGGCGTGTGCTTCAGGAGACCAGTGAACATCTGGAAAACAAAAAGGCACCATAAAAACAATATTAGCAAAAATTCAAATTAATTTGATGTTGTGTAATGTCATATAATGTAAATTCTTCCATTTTTTCATTGCCTTGCCATGTCCTACTGTTGTTAAATGTTTTCAGCACCTCTGTGGTTGGGTTTCTTCTAAATCATCATCACGTGTCAGGATAGTGTAAGAAGTTGTGTGTGTGTGCCGGTGTTGAGACAGTCCCTGAACAATGAGTAATAGTTCAGGGGTATACAGCGGGAGTATTGGGCTGAGTAAGATAAGCTAGCTAAAAGTAACAAATGACAATGTGTGATGTATTGTTTTCCCTTAACGTTTTATGTTCCAGTTATCCAGTGCTTGATTTACATAACAAGTCTACATAACACACAGCATATACCAGCTATAGGGGTCTCATTTATTAAAAAAATAAGACCCATTATGAAACGGAGGAATACTATTTTGCCACTTAAAAATAACTCTAAAGACTGCAGGAGCTAACAAGTACAGTGCGTTCAGAAAATACTGTGAAAAGGCACTGTAACATTATAACGGAAAATATCCCACTATTTATGCATGCTTCCTCCTGGCACTTTCATTAAGCTCCTTTCTGGTTACAAGGTCAGGTTTTATATTTAAGGCTCCGTATTAGCCAACAGCTAATGGATGGCCAATAGCTGTTATTGGTGGCTAGCAGTCTTTTTGCACTCTGCACACCCTATTTTGTTTCAATTTCATAATTATTCACAACAAAATTAATGACCAGGATTGAGTCATCGTTCTATAGAGCATGTTCTAAACCAGCAGCAAGTACACGATGAAGAAACCAGCAGCGGAATTAGGACCCGCATTATCAAAGACCTTTGCAAAAATGCCATATTTAAAAGGTATGATGTTAATACCATATGATCGTGAAGGTTATCAAAGTAAACCACATATTAAAAATGTTGCGTCTCCCTGTGTAGCTCAGATGTTTACACCAGGTTTTCTGTTCATAAGCATTAGATGGGAGTAGGGCAGAAGCATCAGATATAATAACAAGTCTCTGTCCTTTGCATAAATACAAGCACCTATAAATACTAATGACTGGTTGGTGGACTTGAAGGTCAGCGTACCATGTGGGCAAACGTCAAAACTTGCAGTTATGGTCACTTCACATAACACACACAAAGAATGCAATATTTCCAGGGTTAAATAGGTGCTCTGTAGTTTTCAAAGCTTATAACGTTTTTGAAACATGCTATGTAAGAAACAGATAAAGGGTTTACTTTTTAAACTCTACCACGGTTGTAACCAAACCTAAACACAACAATTAAATGTTTTGCTATGATTATATGGGGATTATAAGGGTATTTATATAAACGGAGCATTCAGAAAGTATTCAGACCCCTTCACCTTTCGTACATTTTGATACAGTGAATACTTGTGTAAATAAAATAAATATGATATTTCAGGGTTTTGTTTTTTTATGCATTTACATAACTAAGATTCTGTCATATAGAATGAGGCTGTAAGATAAGAAACTGTGGAAAAACTGAATGGGTCTGGATAGTTTCTAGAGGCACTGCATAATACTTTTCAAAACAAAAATCAGGGAGCAATAAATACAATACAAATGGAGAGTGAAAGCCATCACACTTGTACTTTGAAAGCAGCAACAAAACAGAGAATCCAATGCATAATGCATCTGGCTAGAAAACATTAAAAATATCATGGTAGATTAATTCATCTTTAACAATTTGTATTTTACTGCTTTATTAGAATGGATGAAGCAGGTTCTGATGTTTTGAGTGATGAAAGTTTCAGAGGGAGGGAAGAATGGATAAAAAATAGGTCTCCGCAGGTTTGCCTTCATTATCGTTTTAATAAGATTGAATTCAAGAATTTATTTTCTTCCTTTATTTAGTTTTAGACAATGTGTAAACCTTCCTCTTCTATGATTCACTTCACTGTGACAGTGATGCAGTGATGGTCAGAAATTTAAATTCCAAGTTGAGAGCACTCTGTTCACACGTTACTCTATAAGCGTGTGTATGCACGGTGTGTGTGTGTGTGTTTAATTAATCCTGGTAAGTACTGAATAACAATGTGCTACCTGATTGACGCATGCAGGGAAATCATCCTCAGTTTGCACCGACAGAGTAAAGTGAGATCACAGGGTCAACAATTGAAAACAGACCATAAGCCACAATGAGCACCGGGCCTCATCAATTTCAGGTACAAACAAAGTTGATTTTATCCTGTGCGTAAGAACAAATCTGCGATGGCGATTCAAGTTGTAGGTCCTGAACAGACACAATCAACCAAACAACATTCTAACCCAGAAGATAACAAATAGATGTAAGCCGCGCAGACCACTGCACTGAGTTTGTTTTCAATGTGCATTATGGAGACGCCATGCGGAGTAGACCCAGAGATCACTGTGGAATGGAATGAGGCAATTCATTCATTCACATTTCAAACCATGTTCTTCATGACTGCAGCATTCACAGTGCGTCATAAAATACAGAGACTCCAGGCACATGTCAGATATGGATTTTCCTTATTTTCATTGCATGCCTTCTGGTATGCAAAAATGTAATTAGGAAATATGCAAATATTAACAAAATGAGGTCCAATGTCTTGCTCCAGGACACGACACCAGGTGACACTACACCTAATCACATAAACCTGGGTTATAATGTACAATTAGAACTTCCACTATTTTTTCATTATGTGTTGTTTGTTGATAAAAAAAGGTATTTGCAATGATAATGGTAGTAGGGGTTAAAATGTGCACTAATTCCATGTGAAATGCAACAGCAGCGAGGCGATCTCATTGACATTCCCAAACAAAACAATGCGAAAACATTTGGAGTGTGTATCGTTAATCTTTGATGCTGCCGTGGTGCGATATTCATGCTAGCTGAGTCTACACTCCAGCGATTATTTGAACAATTTGAACATGGTACAGTGTATACCCAGGATGAAATGTTGACTACATACATAAACATGCTTTGAAGCGAGATTCCACAGACGTCCACTGTCGTCTTTGCACCCTACTGCCTGCAACTAAACAAAACTTGAGTTCTCAATGTCTCCATTTACTAGCCGAGCAGTTATGAAATTAAATTGAATTCACATTAAATTAATCTAATAATTACAATAGCAACAAAAGCAACTCGTAAACTGCACAGATACGTTGATCAGCGATTACATCATGACAAACACAGCTGACAAAGCAATCCACCAACAGCTGCCATGTGTTTTTAATATACATATAGCACTGTGTACGTTCGACCGTCTGTTGCAGACTCTGCACTGTTAGTCGCGAGCTCTGACCATCTGTGTCTAATGTGGGAATCTGTACGTTGTCAATACGTTACACCGATGTTACTACCACAAACAGTCACACATTTCCACACTTGGCACAGGAAGTGACACTGCCTTACAACATGATACAGCATCACCTTCTCACTGCGATTTTGTGGAATTCTCTTGTATTGTTCAATCCTGAGCATTATTGACAGAACTGTGCCCTGAGACCACCCCA
>OMNV01007560.1:84102-110705 GCA_900303265.1 Brotula barbata
CAGCAAAGGAAGAAGAGCGATGGCTGTCTAAAATTGGCTACAGCTCGTTCTGATGCTGTTGACTGTATTTAGAAACACAAGTACAAGCAGGTCAGGCCAATGTGAAACAGCCAGGTGAGTAACATGTGTGCGTGTTTGGGCATATATATGGCTGTAATGGCGGAAATGGTGTGTGTGTGTGTCTCATTGTTATATAGCTGGTGCGTATGATGTGTTGAGCAGGTTCATGCATTTCCATAACCACTGTTTTTTCGTTTATAAATGGCATGTACGTCTACCACTGCAGATGCACGAACATGCTCCGCTTCTCACTCAGGTATGAGGAATCATCTCAATGAATCACACACATGCACATATGCACGCACACACACACAGCAAGCTCAACGGCCTCGGCAGCAGTTGGTTGAAAAGGGGATGGAAAAAATATCAGGGCCGTTGCCATGGAAACAGGCTCTCGGTGCCAAAGCTGCGGGGAGCAGGGAGGTGGCCATAAACATGTGGTTGCCGTGGTAACCATTTTGTTGTTACCGGCTTCTACTTGTCTATCCATTTAAATGTCTGACAGAGTCACTGCCGCTCTGTATGTGGATGCTTTCCAGTATGTCTGGATCTTTACCTCTTTCTATCTGTCCATCTATCCATCAACATTCTGTCTCTTACAAGAGGAGAGAGGACTGATTAAAAGCCACTGAATCTTTCCCATCATCAACGGCGTTAGGTTGAATATCAATTCAGGGCATCTCCTGTTCACATTTGAAGAAGTCCCTTCGATGAGAGGCGAAACCTCTACAAGTATCATCAAACAGGTCCAGTTGCCCTCAATTCAAGCTTTTCTTAGATAGTCACAATGCAAGATTAGGGGATAACCTCTTATCTACAGGCTAAGGCCTTGTAGAGCTTGAATTGGGACTGAGAGTTTTGTCCGAATTGAAGTATAGCTCAATGAGCTTTTATCTGAGTCTGAGCAGGCCCAATGCATACCATAATACAGTATTTTCATTGTGACACAGTTCATAGTTCTATAATTTGGTTGGTTCAGGTGCACCTTCAAAATTTTAGGAATATAAACCATTTCAATAAGACGTTGTTGATGTTGTGAATTTGTTTTTACACACAGGATGGAATATATCTGTACATAAGGTTTATGAATCAGACCAAGTGTCTCTCAACAATATAGGTTGCAAGTCAAAAATGAACCCATGAGTGCACTGATCACTGCTCTTTAAAAAAGACAAATCCAATGAAGTAGGGTTGGCAGTTGCTGTAATAACTACTGTTTAGTGCCCAAAATTCATGGGAAACTTGTTCATTCAGGTTGTTCAGCTGGTAATGTGTGAGAGATACTACGTGCCAATCCAAGCAGCTGACGGGCTACTGATCATTTTTTAAAATGTTGATAAAAATTCAGGCATTGTTGGCTTGAGGCATTCTCAGATCAAGGAGAGTGACACTGGCATTTTTGCAAAGATGAGGGAACGTATTTGTAGACTAGAGCAAATGAGGACAAATTTAGCACGGAGCACTGTACAATATCTCTTCTGATGTTTATCATGATCAGGTCCCAGACAAGCTGCAATACATTACAGATACCACGACAGAAGCAATATGCTCACTAATTAGTAAATGCTGGGCACTATGCTGTAAGACAAAGTAATTTCTATCAGTAATTTCAAGTGAATTTTTCAGAATTTAGGCACATACAACAAAGAATATAAACATAAATCCATCAGCCCCATCACTCCATATTACAAGACTACAAAGTCATGCAAAAAAGCTTTACAATACACTAGGAAACACCTGCCACTGTCACATTGTGCCACGTTCTCCATCTCCTTGTACAGAAAAACATTTTGGCTGACACCGTTACGTGTAACCGAAAAGCTCAAATTAGCTGCCAAGCTAACTCAGGCTTAGGAATGACCCATCCATCTCCACGACATTGGAACAACTGCAGCCCATGCACACAACACACGCCATGGCTCGATGCAGTTACATGACTGACTACACACACGCACGACTTATAACCGAACCACACTTATACACACATACCCAAAAAACACGATCACCATGCTTCAGTAGGCTGAAATAGCGGACTGCATGTATGCAAAAACACAAACACAGACACACCCTCACTCCTTGCAAATAGACTCTCTATATACATCCACGCACAGGCAGAGTGAGGAGTGCGCGTGCACACACACACACACACAAGCAATGAGGTGCTGCAGTCTCGTAGGCTTTGCCAGGCCAGTACAGCCGACCGAACACAGCTAAGGGAGGCTGCCTGCAATCATGCTGCCTATGAATCAATAAAACTGCCTCACAAACACGCACAAGTACACACACTGTCTACCGCTCTCTGTCACCAACACGGAGCATGAGCACTGCAGTCTCATCAATGTGCCTCCTTTCACAGCTTCATCAAGCAGTGGGAGAAAGTGGCTATTCTTTATAGCAAAATTTATATTATTTATTTTTATTAACACTCCAATAAACTGAATGATGTGATTGTTAACATGTAAACAAAATTAATTAGACAACTGGTTTTCATAGTCATGTCCAAACTGAGTTACTCACGGTTTTTTGTTTAGTTTTTTTCTAAATAGGAACATTATTGGGGATATTTGCTTTTCATTTACAAGGCCATCGAATGGACCCTTGCGGAATTGCTAATTCCTCCAACAGCACAAAGACAGGAATAACGCACATCACACAAGCTCAAAAAATTGTTAGGAGGAAGTTATTACTGGATAGAGATCAATGATTAAACAAATTTGTTTCTGATAATATTTGCATCTAACTGAACTTCGTGTCGAGAAGCTTTCAGAGGCTTTAAGGTGTATTCCATGGAATCAGTCAATAATCTCAAATCTACTTTTTGTTATGGGATGACCTTGGCAATCTGGCAATAAACCCATCAAGAATTCCACTTTGAGTTGCTTTGCTGCTTAGTTGAGATTTACAAAAGGACAGTAAAGGAGCTATAGTTTGTTTATTTTGATTTCATTGTGCAGTTATCTGTTTTTGGTGTTGTGTTTTATTAAGTTTAATAAAAAAAAGAAAAACATCATTTTTCAGGTGACAGAGGCAATAGTAATGCCTAATAACTGGGAATAACAGTAACAATAATAACAACAATAATAATAATAATGGTAATCATAATTCCTGACCGTGCATAATTTCTATTAACATGTGATGTGACCTCTCCTCTTCCATCGTATCCATCTTTGACTGATAATAAACAACTAGTCCAATGTTCTCAAATAGGGTAGAGATTAGAAAACCTTTATTAGATCATGGTTGTCATGATAAAATTAAAAAACAAGTAATAACAGTCCAGAGTGCCCTGCTTTTAACATGACTCTTAAATCTATGCCATACTTTGTGTGCTTTGGACTACCTTCCTATTGCTGGAGAATTAATCTCTGATCCAAAGAGCACCAGTTTACATTCAGAAAACAACTCATTGCATGCTTTGTCTGGGCACCTTCAACAGAGTTTCAAGCATAGGGTCCATAATAATTTCTTTTCCTATATAAGCCTGCCATATCTCTTCATCTATTTACACATTTCTATTTATCTAGAACTAGAAAAAATACCTGTTTAGACTGAACTAGACAGAAACACACACACACAAAATGCCTTAAGAAGAAATTCCAGCTCGTCTGAGAATGACATTCTTGTAGTTCCTTATAGATAAAAAAGAGAGGGGGGAAGGAGGGGCTAGAAAAAAAAGAAAACATTGCTGCAGACTGATGTTCCAAGTGTTTGGGTGAAAATGTAAAGATGAAATAACACAGCAGCAGACATTGAAAAGATTGCAGTGTTTTCCTGCCTTTACCTTGAAGTACAGAGGACCCTGTCTCAAAGTCTCACCGATTCACGGATTGCGGTGTGAAACAACGTGTCAGTAAAAAACATGCTTCAGCACGCAGTCATGTTTCCTTTAACACGTGAGTAGAACACAAATAGTATTGAAAGCTACTGTGTAAATCAAAAACCAAACGCAAATAAATGCATCTAAGCGTGTGTGCGTGTTTGTGTGGGGAGGGTGAGAGAGAGAGAGAGACAGTCTTGACAAATGCTTACCAAAACCAAAATGTTTTTGTAATAACTGAAACAAAGCAGTTTTTATGTTTGTCAGTTGCAACATAAATATGGATTTGAATAAATGAATGCATACTTTATTCTGATATGGTCCTGACTTTAAACAAAACTGTTAAACGACAGTATTTTAACAAAAATGTTATTATATGGACAAATATCAAGTATCACCACATAAAAATATTTAAGTATTGCCAACAGTCTTCGTAACTAAAAATAACAAACCAAAATCAGTTTAATTACTTAAACTGGTGTTAAATTCATTTCTTTAAAATAAGAAAACACCAGGATTATCTCTTTAAAGCAGCTGTCTGTGAAGAGAATATTTAATTGACTCCCTCCTCCACCTTTCTACATTATGCAAACAAAGGATGAGATTGGTCAATCAATCTCCTGTGACAGCAAAAAGATACTTGAGGACATATATTTGACCATGGCACTTACTCTAAAAATATATAAACTTTACACCTTTGTAAGTGAAGTTTTGGGGGATTCTGCCTTCTTCTTCTGTTCTGCCTGCTCTGTGGTCACACGACAGGTGGAGGACAAGCAAACACACATTCAACTCTTCATTGATTGCTATCAGGACGTAATGAGGATTTCATCTAATTCTCTGGTTAATTAAGATACAAATAATCTACACCGAGTAAGTCTTTATTTCCTTCCTGTTTTAATTCTCACAAGCAGTGTAACTGACTTGGCCTGTGACCATGGATGACTTGAGCTGTAATAGATAGATAACCTGATACAAACATCTCGTCTGCTTCAATCAAAAGGCTCTGCTTGCTGACTGTGCCCTTGATGTATTTTGCTATAACTTGAATACAACATTGCGTTTTGATGTGGGTTGTTAAGATTGCTTTAAAACCCAGGCAACCGAAATGCACCCCGGAGGAACAATTAAGATAACGTGATTGAGGAAATGATGGATATAACCAGTAATATCGTGAAGAAGAAGCTTTCATCGACTAAGAAGTTCAGATTGTTCAAGCTTCTACAAATTATTCCACACAAGTCAATAAGCACTGACAGATAAGATCACTGATTAAAATTAAAACGCAACTATATCAAACGCCTTTAACAGCATTAGTAAACACAATACAGAGGAGAACAGGTAAAATGATTCATGTCGGCTCAACTGGTTTGATATGCTGTTTGTGATCTCAGCAGGCTGAAGATGAAGAAAGATTCATTTTGGGTTTTGGGGAGGGTAATGGATCCATAACGGATCGAATTGACTTTCAATTTCTGCAGAAAAACAGAATCTATTTTAAAGACCGTAAAACTGACACTAAAAGGGGGCTTACAAACATACTTACTTTTATAGTAGGAACCTTTCAAAAGTTACACGTGTGTGCATATACAGTATAGATATATATACAGCTTATGTATATGGTGATAAGGATGATTAAAGATATATATACAGTATATGTATATAAATGTGAGAATGTAGGAATGCAAAACAAGGAAGCAGCTTGTCTTGTAAGATCCCAAAAGCTGGCAAAAATAATTATCACAATTTTTACCGGTGCTACACCAAATACATTACTAGGTAATTGCTCTAAACAACCACTATCTGAACTCTTGTTTCCTGTTTACAAATCTCACAATGCCCATCTAACGTGAAATCTTACAGAGCCAGCAGAACATTGAGGTAAATATCTCTCAGTAGTTCTTAGTGTAACCACCATGTATACTGTATATATACAGTATATACACTGTATATATACTTAATCATTGAAGCTTATTATTATACACTTAAGTGGGAAGCATTCAGGATTAACAAACAGTCAAGACTTGTGCATCCAGAGTTCTCTCTTCTCCTTTGTTTTCTTTTATTTGTTTAGCCGACAACTAGCTGAAGCAGCCTTCCTAACACTTCACACGTCACTTCAAGTCAACAACATTGCCATGTGACACAAAACTGCCTGTAACATTTTACAGGACTGTTAGTTCAAACATGACTCAAACAATCCACGAAACTAAGTAAAGAAAGAAAATAAGTGAAAAAATTGTCTCTGTAGTGCTCGCAATACATTATGGACCTTTTCCATGGACCGTTTCAGTGTTAGACTATTTGTTAATAAAATATTAACAGGTTCTGGATGCAGTGCAGGATTCAACGCTTACCATGTTATTGTAATCTTTTCTCAAAATCTACACTTGTTCCACATTAATAAATCCTTATAAAACTTTGTTTCTAATGGTATGTAAGGTGATTATGCCCTATGTTTGCCATTTTTCTTTCAAGGGAAGTAATGTGCATCCCCAAAAACTCATTCTCATCTGCTCAACAACCATAGGAGTACAGTTGTTAGCTAAAACTTTAACAATGGACAAGTTGTTATCTTACCCTTTCAGCTATTACAAATCGTTAAATTGAAAATATGTTTGTAAGAAAGTTTATTTCCTGCCAGCGGTTGACTGGCAAACCTGAAATAAACTCATATCAAGAAATACCAACGCTTCCAATTCTAAGGGTGAAAATATTGCAGATAAAACTGTTTCCTGTTGTCGTGACAGCTCTACAGAAACCTGTAGCTCATCTTAGAAAATGCTGTGTCACCTCAACATTACAGAAACTCTGATTCATCACTCATCAGCTTGACTCATAAATATTACAAACAGGCCAAGTGCAGCTCATAATATGAACAGTTTGAACAGAACCCTCCCAGAAGGCTTTGCATCAAAATTAGAGAGTATTAAGATTAAAATCCATCAATAACCATTGCATGTGCACAAATAAGGGCTTGAAACTTGTGAATGCCACTTTCTACCCAATTGCTGGATTTATGAAAAGAACAATTTCACAGGAGAATGTGCACAGCAATACAGAAATTCTGAGCCATGCATACACACATTTTGTAGACAGGAAAATCTGGCAAAATCAAACCGACAGTGTTAATGTCTGTATTATATATAGTTTTACGTATTATATGTTATTTTATCCATTTTATGTGTCAGAATGTCTATAGGTTAATGTAAGACCTGCTCCTTAATAACATGGTCTCCACGGTGAATGCATTTATGGTTAAAATCTGTAATTCCTGTGGCACGGACGACATCAATTCATAGGTGTAAATTTATAAATTGATTTCTGCATGTAGCCATATGTATGCTAAGACTGATGGTATGTAAAGATGCTGTGAAATAAATGAATGTTCTGCTGCTCAGAGAAATCGCAACGTTTAAATTTCAGATTTTTTAAATTGATAACTGAGACAATAACAGATGCTTCCCTCATGCTCTCAACTCTGCGATTCCAAACCTTCAGAGCATAGAGATGTGCACAGACACATACTGTGCAGAGCCCTGATATGCTGCTGTGTTATTTGAGGAAACATGCTCTCTTTTAAATCTAAAGAGATCGAAACCATCATCCATATCTGTGGCTCCCTCTTAGACGTGTGCAATTCCATTGAAATGTTTCCCTAAGAAAAGCTGCTAAAAGCAAATCAAAGGCTATTCAAAGCGGCGCTGCTGCTTCAACAGCGGCATCGTGATTGTACTGCACAACTTTCTTTGAGTTTGTTTATTTCATAACAAATAAACATTTTTGGAATCTCATATGAGAAAAACATAAGGATAATTGATGGAAAAGGAGCAGCAGAATGATGTATTTACAAGCATCTAAGGGACGAAAAGGAAACATCAAATTTTAAGAAATCAATTGTAGTTTGCAGAGCCATTACATGACAATAAAGCCACTCTCTCAACAAATCTCTCTTGTATATTAACTCATGTATGTGTATCAAATATTACAAGTACTACCAGATTACCGTAATTACCGCAGTAAATCACAGGCATGCCACAACCACCATGATGTGTAGATCCTCACACTTTTATATACAGTGTTAAATAAATCACAATGTCTTTGACTTGGTAAGCTCATGTAGCTAAATTGCAAATTCAATTAATTGTGCAGCACAAATACTTGTGCCTGTCTGCATGAGCCTAAGCATAGGTTATATAACTACAGCTGCTGCTGTCCATGAATAAGAAAACAAAACTTTTACAGACATTTTTAAAGCTCTATGACCACCAGCCTGTTAAACTCTCGTTTCCAACATTGTATGACAAAATTGCACACTGTCACATGCAACCGGTGTTATTTAGAATGAAAGTTGTTTTTCTATATGGATTTGTTTATAAATGACCTACATTTCGAATGTGTGCCTGAATTCAGGTGGTCACAATACAAACCTGCTGCTTGTCCTTCTTGTGTATTTTCATCTTCTATCAATTCACTGCATCTGTTAAAAAAAAAAAAAGACAATTTGTCAAACACAAACATGAAAATGCACCATTCAACAAAATAGACACAGCTGTGAGTAAAGACAAACTTTTGAAACTCTGAACTCCCGTGGAGTAATTTTCTTCTTTTTATTATCATATGAAAAACCTAACACAAACAAGTGTGACATGCTGAGTATAGAAAAGGCATTAAAACCTGTGACTTCCACATTTGTTAAAATCCATTATTGTAACCCCTAGTTTTTCAGGAGACGGACACATTGGTGATTAGCGGAGTTTAAGGGGTTAAGAGAGGTCATCTTCCCCTCTCAGGGCACCATTTCCTTCTCATCACATGACTTGAACCCATGTTACAAGCAAAAACCCCCTAATGTGACTGGTGAAAACCAGTAATGCAGAGCACATCTTGGTGCTCTGCTACACTGTGGTGTTTTGCTTGGCACGCTCACTGTGATAGCAAAGGCATATCTCAACACCACAGCCACAGTAAATGCAAAACACCCCATAATGGCCACAATAGGCATGCAATTCAGCTACTTCCTTAATCTATAGTTGGACCTCCTTAATGATTAATTATCCAATAATTAATAATTAATACAAAACCCCTGGAGACCAGTGCTTGCTTGCCATTATGTTATACCAAATATGTTTTGTGTTTTCATACTGCAAATGTCATGTCTTTTGATGCAAAATTGCTGATACAAACGACTATAACTGAATAAATAAGTAATTTTCTCAGTGTGATAAAGTTTTAAAACTAACAAACTACTGGAGCTGCAAGTACAAAGGTGGACAGCACCCTCATGTCAAACTCAAAAATATGTTTTATAGAACACTATAACAGAGCAACCAACAGAATAGATGTATTTCTAAGACAATTTCAGAGAGAAATTACTGATGATAAGAGAACCAAAAAACTAAAGTGGCACAAACCAGCTTGAGGTTCTAAAATGAAATATGGTATTTCAGTTTTCTATATTGACACTCTCTCTCCCTCTCTCTCACACACACACACAATAATATTGCTGTATTGCTGATAATATTGTGTATGAGGTATTGCTGTGTGGTACATACAGTAGTAGGTAAAAAAAGATTTTCAAAATAGCAATGGAACATTTTCATTAAGAGAAAAGAAGGCTTTACAAGGACTTCATCATTCAATCAGCATAAAATATGACATGCTGTCCATTGACCTGGTCTCATTTCACCGGCCAATGACTTAAGTGCTATAATTTATTTTAATTTTCTGCAGATAATGACTTCCTTGGACGGTCTCCTTGTTTTAAATGGACAGATATCCCATTAAATTGATATCTCATTTTGAAGCAGCTCTTCAGAGAGACTTAAGAGTGCCCTCATCTTCATTTTTAACTGCAATAAAATACAATCCAAGCCACTGAACTGTGCACTCCTCAACAGTGAAAAAGCAAAACTCAACAATGAGAAATGGCAGTGAAAAAAGGCTCACAACGTCCCACAGTGAAGCAGGTATACCATGATCTGGTTAACGACAAGTGTGCAAGGTAACGATGTCAGACTATTTCAAATCTGTAAAATTTCCATTTTAAAGCCCTATTCAAAGAGGATTAGTTTAACACGGGAAGGTCAGGGAGTGTAGTTATTACCAGACCATATCTGTCACTTGAGTACCACACAAACTGGTCATCAATTCTTTAAAGACTGCACATTCACGAGCGTGTCAAGATTACTGCATCTTTTACCCATTATAAAAGGCCTGGTAAAATAAAATATCCTCAAGTCATAGCAACCCAGTCCTTGATCTTTCTATAGCAAAAAGGCTTCCCTGGTATTTTTTCTTAGTTTTGACTGAAGAATGAGGGCACTTGATGATGCTCTTCATTCCATGAAATCCACATTATCTCTTCCTATGGACAGGAATTCCAAAACTGCTTGTGAATTCCTTAGGTAACCCAATACCTCACATGTATTGACAAAACTTAGCTTTAGTTCAAGTCTTGCCCAAAAGTTATTTGGCTGTTTGGGCTGAGGCATGTCAACACAAACGGAGTAGATACTGCGTTCACTAAATTAAAAAATGAAGACATGGACATGGTGGCTGCTGAACATTGACTTATTAATTAATAAATCACAGTGCTATGGACACATGTTGGAAGCAAAACACACTCCATGAATGAATCTTCTTTTTCTTTTGTTTGAGGGTTGCTGAATGAATAACTAGTAGATATATTAATAACCAGAAACTCCGCCCATGGAAAAGGAGAGGGAATTTCTCTTTCAACAGCCCCTCCCAAGATGTCTTCCTTTTTTCCTTCATACTAGGTTTTTTCCCCTTAACTTCATAGAGCCTGCTGTTGTTGTTATGTGGGCCTGTAAAGCTCCTCGGATATGGGATGTCGGGATATACAAATAAAATTGACTTGACTTTGAAATCACGTCCAAATCCTGAGTGAATGGTAAGATTCTGTTGGGTTCAGACAAAAGTGTCTTCTCTACTACAAATGTACCAGATTTATTACTGCGGCTCTTCTGAAACAAACAAAAAAAAAAACCTATGTATTATACGCAATGCTGAAATAGATAAACAATGTTAAAGTACCACTTTTACCACTTACAGGCTTAAGTGGCTGCACATTATGTTAATGGTGAACAGTTGTAGTGCTGTCCCCAAGTTACACAAAACGTCACGATGGAAGTAAAGCCATCAGTTTAATACTTATAATTTTCAGCAAAAGTAGAAAAATGCTTTGCTGTCTCCAAAAGCTCTCACCAACAAAGAATATGAAATGAATTTGCAATAGTATGAAACCCAGAGCCTCTGGATTTACTGTCTGTCAAGAACAGGTTGAACTGAAGGGCCACGTTGCACAAGGCTACCAATGCACCGTCTACCTCCACACTCATCTTCAGGCCTCTTGGTACATACTTTGTGTTCTACCTTAAGGCAAATACCACAGTAGTCTACTAGTCTAAGTCACTAAAATGGTGAAATACTTTAACTACACCGTGACAGGTTTCATAGTCAGACTGTGTTATAGTAACAATGTTCTTTCTTAATAAGCAGGAAAGGTACAAGTACCGTTACTAAATACAAATTGACTTTAAATTATTATAAACGAGGCTTCAAATGTTTTTTTGGCTTTGTACAAAATTAAGAGCAGTCAAGTTCACACAAACATGGACATCAACAAAGTTATTGTTATTTTGGCTGTCTATCACATTATCTTCGAGTTTAATTAAATAATGAAACTGAGCTCAAAACTCAGACTTTGAGCTTTAATTTGAGGGTAGACCCCATGACTCACAAGACTCAGTTTATGAAAAGGCTAATGAAAACACTGCACTGTAGTGACAGAAACCACCGCCAAGACATTCAAGATACTGATGCAAATGGCTCAGCACCACCCATACTGTTTTGGGACAGGCGATCTCCAGGTGCACAAACATTACACAATCTAATGGACGGACCAAACAACGGATGATTCACGTCGCATATGAGGACTGAAGCAATGTAAGCACAATCAATAACACATTTTGGTACTATCTGGGCCACACCACACAGCCAGCTCCACAACCACTGGAGAACACTCAGACAGCACATTAAACGGAATAAGACTGATGAATCTTGTCTCATGCCATTAAGGCAAACAGAGGAGGTTGAACCAGTATGGATTGAGCAGCATCATCCAACTCCTGTTACCAGTCAATCATGCATATGTTGTGCCATAATCATCGCCAATATAGACGATGTTCAATACTTTTGTCCAAAACATTAAACATGCAAATTGTCTTGGGAAATCCATTTTTTAATCAACTAAACTTGAGGTATACTTGTTTCCAGATTGAGAAAATTGTGTGTAATATTCCGACAACAGCCTTTTCAAGTTCTGTGCCAAGTTCCTCCATCCCCTTAAAGCTGTCACCCAGGAATTTTGATGAAAGAGCCTGCTGTTTTTAAACAACCTTCTGCTACTTGCTCATTCTCCAGCCTTATGAGGTGGGAAATAAACACATAAACATTGACATTCACATATAGACATACAGTACACAAGTATGTATACAAGAACCATGAAGGCCACATATGAAACAAAACAAAAAATAAAAACAATAAAATTTTAAACAAATTTTAAAAATCACCATCCATACATTTGTAAAGCCTATCTAACATGTTGCATCTAGAGAGATGATTACCCTAAATAAACAAAAATCAATCCGAGTCAGTTTTACATTTTTTAAATGAGAAATTACAGATGCAAAAGGTAAAACTAGGTGATTTTTTTTTTTTTGCAAAATAGAAGCTGCTCAACATGTTCACTATGACTGCAACTACTTATTCAAAATTTGAATATACTTTCAAATGAGCAAAAAAAAAACATATTCAAGCTGTAATAACACATTTGAAATGAGCAGTCTACAAGTGCAACATCCAATCTGAAATAGTCTGCCTTGTGATCCAGCAGAGGTTGCTTTAAAAATTCACAGTAAGCTTGCCTTGCTGATGACCATTCGTAAACATTCGAATGTATTCCAATGTATTTCTTATCATTCAAAATTTGTTCCATCGTGATTTTTGGAAAAAGTGACAGCCCTTACATTCACTACTTTGAGACCTCTCTGGCGTTTAGCTTCAGCTGCCAACAACCTACTTCTATCTTATGTATTCCATTATCATCATTAAGCAATGAGCAAAACGTAGACTTGCGTAACGGCTGAACACTGGTCTACTTCCGTTGCAGACAACGGCAACTAAAGCACATCCAAAATCTGTTTTTAATAAACCAACTTTTCCATCAACGTTGTAAATCATGACTCACCGGCACTTTAGCTTAGCAAAGCCTGTCAATGGAGGCTGCTTCCCGAAAATCTTAAATTGCATCCACATTTCCCTGATCTTGTCCTTGAGTCTTAGTCATGCCCAATGAACACACAAGGGAAAGATGCAAGGACGGAGGAACAGACGAGGGACGATTTAAGAAGAATCAAACATCCTTGCTCCTCAAGCTTCACCTGAAATGACGTCACTTATTGATGACAGCAACACAGTTTGTTGTTCGTAGCTGCTCTGTCCTCTCGAACTTATCTCCCACATAACAATAAGAATCTGTAAGATGATGGTGGCCTGTTCAGAAGAATTTACAATCAAAATGTGACTGATATTTGGACGTGTATCAAAGAATCATAAAATAATAAATTAATTCTACTTATATCACAGAAAGCCATGGTATTGATTTGTTAATAAAACACCCATAGACACACTTGTCAGACCGATCTTATTAATATCTAAATCTCTATACGGACATATGTCTCTACATTAATTATTACCACACGATATCTGTAATGTCTACATACAAAGTGCATGGTATAAATTAGAGATGGGATTGTCAACTCCATTTATGCATCATCACCCTCACTATCCGGATGATCAGCAGAAGACTTTAGTTTGATCACACAACACGCTCTCATGCAGAGGCAAAGACAGAAAGAGAGAGAGGGACCGTTTGTTTTCATAAATATCAGTGAAGATAAAGTATTAAAATAAATTATAAATCTCCATCTACCCTCCGAGGACCACGCTACTCTCTCCACAGACCAGAAATAAAGAATTCGGGGACGTGCTTGAAGATGGCAGAACAGTTGAATTTCCAGGTCACCCGAGGACATGGGAGCGAGGAATGATCAAATAAGGTCAATGAAACGCAGGGAGATGTGTCAAGCTCTTTTTTTTTCAAGAGAACAATAAAATCCAGAGTATGTCAAAACACGTGCCTTCAGCAAGGAAGGTGCTAAATTCATTAAACTCTCCTCTTACCGTTTTC
Organism: Brotula barbata; assembly: GCA_900303265.1. NCBI lineage: Eukaryota > Metazoa > Chordata > Actinopteri > Ophidiiformes > Ophidiidae > Brotula > Brotula barbata. The sequence goes on from OMNV01007560.1 coordinate 98,256, forward strand.
TTTTTATCACAGAATGTAGTGTGTCTGTTACATTAGCTCCATCTTTTTCCTAGTTTGCTACACAGCAGAATTTTTTTAATTGATCATTACAACAGAAATCACAGTATAAATTAAATACTTTGTTGAGCCCTCGTCAATTGCAAAACTGCTATTTTAGTGTGAAAAAAAACAAGAAGCTAAGCTGACTCGTTTTACACTTGATGCTTTTTACCATTTTGTATTGCCAGTAAAAAATAGCAATGGGCTAAATAACCTTGCTAAATTGGTAAAATGGGAAAACAGGTGCATAAAAGAAAAGAAATTTACTCAGAAAAGAGACTAGTTCAGTTTTCAGTCGGTGGATTTCCATGCACCATTGCAATGGAACTATAGTTATAGCTCGATTTGGCCAAAGAGCTTGATTATATCGTTGTCCCAATATATATGTGCTGGGGAATGATCGATATATTGACAGTAAGTGGCGATACACCCCCCTGTAGCTGGTTGCAATCATACTTTTTTCAAGTTTAAATCCGAAACAGTTACCAAGCAGCTTACCTGTTGAACAGTTGGACTGACTCGTTTACATGTATTTGTATACATATATATTACATTGTATTTACATGCAGGTCCGGTTTTAGCTAAAACAACAAATGTTCTTTTTCAAACGTCACGAAAACCCACTGAGTTACTGTATTCCCTTCACTCAGCCATGTGCCCCTGCACAAAAAAATGGAAGAGCCCACTTGGTACACCTGAGTCTTGTCAAAAAAAGATTCATGCCACAGTTTCTAGAGAAGGAGCAGACTGTACTAAATCAGAACAAAAATCAGAACTCTGCTCCTACATGAGTGTTGGCATGCACATAGCAGGGAGTACATCTTTAAAATGGAATATAGCTCCTCCTGGCTCCCCCACTGCAACTGTGGGAAAACACAAAGAACGGCAGCACGGTTGTCCTTGGGTGCCTGGACTGGTCTACATCCATGAAGAACTTGAATCGAGATCAACTGGGCAGTCTTAAGAAATCTTTGTTGTATACACGTTAATGTTGTCCAATGTAACAATTAATAAAAATTAACAAAAGCAATAATTACAGCATAATATCAATGATAAATCAATAATTATTAATTATTTCACTCTGATGTTTCCATGCTTTTCTCACAAATTAATTTGTATGGTAGATAAATATCATTTATTTCGAACATGTTAAAATAAACGCGAGAACAGGAAAGGTATTTTGTGTGTTGTATTTTCCTAAATATGTAGGATTCGATTGCCATGTATGCGTCATCCGTATCGTAACGTTTTCCCTCTGAATTTGAACCAGTACCAGTCGGTTACAGACTAAACTGACTAAAACCCGATCAAACAATACCACAGAAAACTCAAAATTCCTACAACAGCATGTCATAATACGTAAACAAAATCAGTTTTCACCTCTGTTTGGGAACATTTCACACTAAAACCAGGAGACAATGAAACTGTGAGTAGACTGTGGTTGAAACAAGCTGTCAACATCATTGTCAATGTCGAAAAACATTTTAATTGAACAATTTATACTGAAACTATACATCACAAATTTTAACCAGAGGAGTGCTGCAGCCAGTAGCTGACTCAGTTGAAAACAAAGAAAATATACACACTCAGCTGAGCTGCCTTGATTCTTACTGTCTATGTAGTCAGCTGGTTAACTCAGCTGTTTTACCACAATGTCAGCATTGCAAGGCAGGTTACTGAGCAACCCTACGTAGATAGTTTGATAGATTGTTTACTGATGCTGCCATTAGTACTAACCTAGACTCAAGCCAGCAGAACAGACTAAAATGCTAATGCTTAAGCTAAAGTCGATGCACCAAAAACCACAGGATGACTGTCACAATAGTTGTTTTGACAATAGTTTCCAAAAGCCATGATCGAACAAATTTAGAATGACAAACAATATGTTCAACTACATTTGAATGTGCAGAGCTTTATCTTTAATGTATTTTTTGCTATTTTTCAACATCATATTCTACTAGCAGTTGAATGTTTTCCCTCGAACAGCTGTATAGACACATGACAAAATCAATTTGAAATTGTAGCCTACCGCTCGCATTTCTAGATACTCAACGCCTAAAAATGGCAGAGTGATGACATTGAACCCACAAAATTAAATATTGCTCCACTTGTCTGTGGTATCTCTGCTGCTTCACTTCGGTCTGCAGATTTGTTGTCATGGTGGAGTATGATAGCTGCTTTTTACAAAGATGACAAACAGCCGCCTTAGTCCATTGCGGTGTAGGAACCAAAAAACTTCCACATGCTGCTTCTCAAGCGCTTTGGTGTCATGATTCTCCATTCAGAACGGCTTGGCTCTCCATTGGCCTCAATTTTGTCATCGCAAACAACATAAAATAAGTAGTTCAGTTTACAGATGGGCCCACAGTCATACAACAGATCGAGCTCATTGAGCTTTTTAGACCTCCCACTGCTGAATCAAAGGCAAACTACTTCAGATGATGAAGATAAACTGTAAATGCTGATTTCAAAAGTCTTGCACTTTTTTCAACATATTCAAACATATATTAAAATTTCTGATAAAACGTGACAGCCATAGTAGTAGCAGTTGTATGACAAAACATGTAAAAACTACACACTGATAGAAATTTCTGTTTAAGAATAACATCTAATAACTTTTAAGTGCACCACAGTACATTGAGGGATTTCCTATTACTCGTGAAACACCTTCAAAATTTACCAAATTAAAATCATTCTGGTTCCAATTCATTTTTTTTCTGATGAAACTGCTCCTATGTATTTTCTAATACAGCAGTGTTAATTTTACATTACAGGCCCTAATAAAAGAAAATATTCACTATATAATGGTAAAACAATTTATTTAGTGATTATTTTGCAAAGCTGTCAAACAATGTTTGTCTTGTTAATTCAATAGTTCTGCTTTTTTTGTATTCCACCAATTTCATTGTACAGGAAAAGATGTGTACTGTCTCCTTGAGAAAAACAATGTATGTACTTCTGGTACAGTGAAACTGGCAATGTTTTACTTGAACTCTTCTACGAAATGTGACCATTCCCCTCATTTTCTTTTGTAGTATTTCCTTCGTTTTGCAGAGAAGACAACAGGCAACACACATTTAGAGATCCAATCCATGTTTGTATGTGTTTTGCCCCAGTAAGATGAGCCGCCTTTGGCTATCCAGCATGCTCAGTAGTACTGAACACGAGCTGTTCATGTGCGTAACAAGAGTACGACTTCAGGCTGAGCGTTGGGCAGCACTGCGATGCTGCTTTGATCACCAATAATGCATTGTACAGTATTACTTTTTTTCATATTGTGATTATCATCTTAACAATTAGTCCCTGACAAAGATAAGCAGGTATACAGAATGACTGAAGGTTTTAAGACATCATTTAATAATAAATACTCGATTATTAATCCAAAGAATGCATTCATCCATCCATTGTCAATACCGCTTATCCATGTCAGGGTCGCAGTGGGGCTGGAGCCTATCCCAGGAGCCATTGGGCAAAAGGGTACACCAAGGGTACACCATGGACAGGTTGCCTATTGTCCGTCTATTGCAGGGTTGACACATAAAGACAGACTATTTGATCACACTCCCATTCACGCCTGTGAGCAATTTAGATACTCCAATTCATCTGAGCTGCTTGTCTTTGGTGGTGGGGAGAAACCTAAGTGCCCAAAGGAAACCCCCTCCGAAAGAGGAAGAACATGCAAATTCCACACCGAAAGGACCGTGGTCAGCCCGTGACTCGATTCCATGACCTTGTTGATGTGAGGCAATGTTGCTGACTACCACGCCATCACCTACTAAATCTATAGATTATTTAATTATCAAAATAATCTATAGTCACAAACCTACTTACAAATTATGTAGCAGCTGTTTTTCCATCAGCGCTGTTATTTATAACCAGGATGTGATGCGATGTGAATGATGTACTTCTTTCTCAGTTTTGTGAAAATGTGGCTGTACAGTTCTAGACCCTACCCCTAAAAATGTATAAACAATTATTCACAGAATTTCTTTCCTTCTTCTTTATAGTATGGCATGGTTTTTCCATATTGGCTACAAACTTTGGTACCGTTCACCTCCTTTTTCGAATATGTATGGCAAATGTGATACAGGAGGCATTGTTAACCCCTTATGAGTCCTTAGAAGAGAAGATGTAGAATATTGGAGTGATTCTGGCCTTTGCCCATTTCCGACACCATCTACAGCACATTGAGAGTGATATGGACATGTTTTTTGTAAATTAAAGACTTGGGTAAAGTGACTTACAGAAAATCATCGTAAGTTAAGACTTTCACCACCACATCTCAGCTTCTGTAATTTCTCTAGATGACAGATTTCTGTTTTTCCTCCATGCTAAGCATCCAGCTGACCTACTCTGCTTCTCCTGTGACATTGACATATTTACATGGTCACGTGCTGTTTTTTTAGCTCACAACTGCATCTTCCAGTTTTTTTCCTCTCATTGCAAGGCACCGTGCAATGAATTTGCACGGTGCATTTGCGTCTAACTACAAATTTTGGGGGAAAGAACTGGCAGCAACAAAGGTCCAATGTTTAAACAGAGATTGTTAACCAGTTTTGTTAAAATCATTAATGGTTCCAAATAATGATTCATCTACTCTTTTTGTTGTATCGATGGTCATCTTGTTGGTATAAGCTTGTGCCATTGTTTCAAATGTAGTAGTCTAGCTATCATTGATGCTAGCACTAGCGAACCATAATAGCTACCGACATGGGGTATTGCTGACATAAAAATACAATGAATGAATTCAAACTCGCAGGAAAATCAAAGTAAACAATCAGGGTTCTCATTAGCGCTTAACTAAGTCACTAACTAGCAAGTTATTTGATTTCCCCAAACCAGTGCTGGTTTTTTTTTCTTATAGAGCAGACCTGCATGGAAGCCTTCAGTAAAGTTTCATTGAGACACTAGTGAAGGATATACCCAACTAGAGTTATGTAGCCACGTACAGTCAGATATGTTATAATTTAGAGCTCTGTGCAAATGAACCACCTGAAGTCAGAATTATTTTTTGATGATACCTAATTTGCCAAGATGTAACGTTGGAAGGCTTCAAAGAAGGTACTCCATTTTTGTTGTTTCTACACTTCCTTATTGCCAACTACAGACTTGAATGCATGATATGCACAATTTTCCAACATGGAAAACGTTTCTTATGAGAAACACGTGAAGGCAGAATAAACACTGTTTGCATGCAGTGGCCGGGAATAATTGATAATGTAAAATGCTAAAGTAGTCAGATTCCTGCATTGTTTTCACGTGTTGCAGTCATATTCAAAAATTTTATTAAATTAATTTTTAATTGGTTAAACTGAACCTGACAATAGGGATACAGGTGGTGATGTTCATAATTCAAGGATGGACATTACTGGGGCTTGATAATATACAATACAACCTACAGTATTTAAATCATTGCTAAAATAATATAGCAATTGCTGTCATTTAATTCATATTTGTTAAAATGCATCTCATGATTTCAACTGACATTCTGGCCATAAAAATGCTACTGAGGCCACAGAAAATGCTACTTTTAATGTATCTGTGAGGTTTGGTGCAGGTGAGCTGTATAAAACACCGGTCCTGACTTACTGTTAAAAGTGACGATGTTTCAAGGTGGCTGTAACCACTGCAATTCGTTGGATTCATCATCAATTTGTTCTACTTGAAAATGTTCATAGGAAATGAAATCTTGGAGCACCCATAAACAATGGGAACAAGTGAAGGTAGCAAAGTTAAGTTCTGAAGTGACATAAAAACATTTTAAAACATTCCAAAAACATAGTTAGTTTTACAGAAAATTGATATATGTCCTGATGGAGCCTAGAGTTATGGTCTGCTTGCTGTCCTGTGTTGTTTTTGATGCACTGAATGTGGATGAGAATGTTAATAGTGTTTTCTCCATACAGGCAGTTATACATACAGCAAGGTGCCCCGCCTTCCCATTTTTTCTAGCCACCTTTCTGAGTTCACTGCCTTTCTACAAAAATAAAAACTTAACTGTGTTTTGAGAAGTGAGAGAAAGAAAGAGCATCTGCTGCAGCAGCAGTTGCAGTATTCCAGACTGTGTAGCCTAAACATCCAAAGATTTTAACAATATATTGGCATCCTACATTTCTAGGACCATTTAGATTGCTAAATTACATTCTAATCCTGCATCTGCTGGCCTCTCTTCTGGTGGTTGTGTACTGTCCAGCAGCACATCACGCTCGTTTGGCCATGCCTTCCCTGTGATCGCAGGCTGTATTAGATCACTCACTCGCCTCGGTTCTTTCCAAATAAGAGAAGTTTTTTGCTCTTAGTTTGAGGTCAAACAACTTTTTGATTTCTTAACTCATCCTGTGTGCTTTTTTCCCAAACCTGCAGCATGCAATGAACAAGGGCAATAAAAAATATTCCCTGTTTGTTTATTGTCTTAAATGTTTTCCCTAATATTTTTCTGGGAAACTACAGTCTTCTTCTTCTCTGCTGTCTTTGTGTGGCATATCTACATCTATTTATCCATGCAGCAATCCATCAATTCATTCTCTTTAATTCAAGCTGATATTCTGCACACAACCCTAAATTGTGGCCTCCACAGAGTTTTGGGGGTGTTTCCTTGTGCTAATACTCAACTGACAAAAATGCACACTCAATTTAAGATTATGTGAGATTCATCGATGTGTTTGTACACATGATGTACCAAGAAAATAGGCAAATCTTGAAGACTGAGGCCATAGGTAAGAAAAATCCTTTACGGAGATGCATATGAGAACTAAAATTGAGTCAAATGACCTTTAAAACAATATTGCCTTGGGGAATGGCTATTAGATGTTCACTGTTTATATAAAAGACAATTTGAGGATTATCACTTTGAAAGATCATTGCCTAAAAAAACGTATTGGATTATAAAAACTTGAACTTGTAATTATTCTATATTGAATGAAATAATTTAATATACAAAGCCAGAGCCCTGATTTAGGTGTTATAGCTGCACCCTTTGTCTGTCATACAGGGGTGTTTACACCTGGACAGGTGGAAGTGTACCACTTCATACTTCAACACACACACACACACACACACACACACACACTACAATTCTATTACTGTACGTGTTTTTGAGGGTAGCTGGCTAGCGTGCTAGCTTACACCTCTTTCAGGATATTTGCTATAATGAAGGCTAGCAGACGCAGGGGCTAAAACAGCTAACACATAGCTAGCCGCTGGGATTGCCACAAGTTGGCAGAGGAAAAAGAAGTTCCCGGTGTTTTCAAGCAAGAGGAACGGTGGCTCCGGGTGGAAAAACTCGAAACACACACAACCACAAAGCAACAGAGAAAAGGAGACAGCGTGTCCTATTTCATGTTAGCACACGTAGCTACCAAGCTAGCCCGCTCCGCTAGCCCTGTAATGTCACTGCATCGCTGTTGTAAATACATTATAATAGCCCTCTCCTTACACGTGTGGACAGCCTCTAAAAACTCCTTCTCGGGGACATCTCTCCGGCTAAAAACCCTCCCCAGTGGGATGCTCACCTGCTCCGGACGCCGGACACACGCTCTCACCGGCGAGACATACCCCCGGATAGCCCGAAAAACACTGGCGCTTTTTATTTCCAAGGACACAAAAACGCCATGACAGTTTAGAAAAATGCATAAAAATTAGAAGGCAGGGGAGGGAGGGGAGAGAGGAGAGAGAGCCAGGGAGGGGAGGGGGGAAGGAGAGGAAAGAGGAGGAGGAGAAGGAGGAGGAGGAGGAACTCTGTGCGGTTTATTCCACATGAAGCTCGCAGCTCCGGGGAGTTCATACAATCTGGATATCAGAGTTGTGCACTGTTCGGCCACCACTGTGCAGCTCAGACACACACACCCACACCCACAAAGCCACGGCGCATCCCAGAACTTCAACCTTTTTTCTTACCTAAAATGGCCACTGCAGCAGCCAAAACACAAACTGTTTTTTTTTTCTCTTTGGTGGAAGTTTGGCGGTAGCGGCGCCGCAAACAGCCTAACCTTACCGTGTGGATCCAGTCCCGACTCAGCGTTTCAGATTTTTCCATTGGCTGCAGCCTGGCGCAGCTGGCTCCGTGCATATTTCCATTGGCCCCGCAGCTGTCAAGCAAGCAAATCGAGCGCCTCTTTCTCTCTCGCTCTCTCTCTCTCCCGGGTTTGTCTGAGAGCTATCGCGGCAGCCCCGGGCAACACCATTGTGCATTGTGTGCGTTTTTTCTTCCCTTCCTGGCGATTCGCATCGATGTGAGCCGCACACACGCCGCTTCCTGTTTATTCTATGTGGGGGTGTTGTTGTTTTGTTGGTGCTCTTACCACAGATTTGCTAGGAAATCCTCCTTCTCGGACCGGGGGGAATCTTCCCACCGCACCGCCCGGCTGGCTCCTGCTGTCATTGGAAGGAAGAGGGGGGAAAGAGGGGAGCGTTCGCTTTTCACCCCCCACCCCTCCACCCCCCATGCAACAAAACGAACGGTTTACATTTCTCTTCTGCTCGCTGCGTCTACCAATCCTGTCTGTTTGTACTCCTCCATCATTGCCGGGTTTCAAAGGGCGGATGGAAAGAAATGAGACATTCTACGTCTTTTGCAGATCAGGTTACCTTAGTTTGTTTGAGTCTATTTCTTCTTGTGTGTATGTGTGTCTTATCTTGTTTATACGCACTGTTATTTCGTTTTTGGGAGGTAATTGGGGCTGTTTCTGCATTCCAGTGGAGGCTCGCACCAAGTTCACCTGATGTCTGTAGCCAGATGCTGCCTGCCTGTGGGAGAGTTTATTTCTGATTATTTTTGTGTATGTGGGCCCTACATCAAACACAGTGCTTCCACAAAAGGGCCCTGACCCAGCAAAAAGTCTCCAAGAAGACCAGGGGAAACTCTATATGTGAATAAATGGATCACGTAATGGAAAAAAAAGGAAGAAACCTTGGGGGAGGAAATCTTAACGGGATCTCATAAATCTAAAGGGATTTGACCAAAGTAATTAACGTAAAAAGGGTAGGTGTAATAAAGTTTTCGCTCAGCATAAATTTGCTTTGTTTTTTTCAATGCTGCAAATGTAACGATGTAATATTTGTTCAGGTGTATATTTGAGTTTTATAAGTTGCATAAAAATGACTGAAATAAAGTCATCTGAACTCCAAGAGATATTCCCTCTGTTCAAATGTCTTGGTGTGCCATAGGAGGCGTGTGTGGGGAAAATAATAAAGTACTAAGAAGCGATTCTGCCCTGCGTGTCTGTCTCAGTGAGAAAAATACACCTGTCTTACTCTCTTATACAAAGTGCCACATCACACCCAGTTGTGGCAATAAGGTGTACTGATGATTCACTGTGATGTAAGCAATTTTAAGGCATCTGTGATCCTTGTGGATACATAGCAAATTGTCCCCGTGAAAACACGAAAATACAAAAAAAGTTACCCACAGCTCAGCAGGCTCATCAGCTTCTTTTGTATTTCTGTATTTCAATACTTTTGCCATGATTTATAGGTCTGTGAAATGCTTTGTAAACTGTAATTTCAGATCAAATAATATGTAAACACATTATGATTCTAACTGCTGGTATTGATTTATGATGATCAATTTGATTATACAGTGAATCCAAAAAAAAATAAGATAATCACACGATCAAGCATCTATTCCCCGGGTAACAATGGAAATCTGCTGCTTTTTATGTCTCCAAACCTCCAAAGAGCACTGATGAACTGCAAATTTGCATCATTTATAATTCACACAGGAGATGTGATAATATAACACAGCCAGGTTTTGCTCACGGAGCCCTGAAATGAATATGAAATGAAAGCACAGATTGTTTTGGTCTTAATATTTAATAGCTATGTGATAACACTGCTATGACAAAACAGCATCTCAAATTTGAATACTCCCTAAATAGACACTCAGGCCTTTTAACCTCTGACAGTATCCACTGGTGGCTCCCTTTTTATTAAGTTTTATTTAAAATATTCACGAAAAACCTTCCAACGATACACCAAATACATCAGGATGCATTTATTTATTTGTCATTTTCTGCTTTTTATTGCGATAGCTACAGCAGGGAGACACACAGGAAGGATGGGTGCAAAAGGGGATGACATGCAGCAAAGGGAGCAGGCAGGATTCGACTCCATGCTGCTGTGTGATGTGGTTTCTTTAGAAAGTATGAGATTTTGAAAGCCGTTTCTATGCAGTTCACTTGATTATAAATCGGTTATAAATGTGAAAACGCACATTAAATTTATCCAAACGCCTTCAGATAACACTGATCTCTTATGTACTCACTACCAAAGACCATCCAGGTAAACTCATGTAAATATGACATGGTCATGGTTACAACCAATTCTTTGCAGTTAGGCATCATAGATTTGTCTGCAGATTTAATCGTATATGTTGGATCTGTCCAATGCAAGCGTTATACATCATCATATTGAGGTTTATCTGCAAACCTTGTCGTATTTTTGGTTATCGATGGTCATCTCGCCATCAAGGGTCTACGATTAGCGTATACGATTAGCATGTGAGCTTTTGTCAACTCAGGAGACACTTTTGTGTGCCTCCTGTCGATGGGTCCTGGATCATGTGGACTAAAACCATCACACACAAAGACCATCCCATTCAATCAAATTCACCATGGTTGAAAATATCACAATTCTCAACAGATAAGAATCAATACTCCTTCTCCATCGCACTGCAAGCAGTAGTTTTATCAGTAAGTGACAGCCAGGATATAAATAAAAACAGTGTGAACCTTCGCACAGAGAGCACAGAATCTGTTTTTATCAAAATGCCAGAGCTGATTCCAACGTCAAATGGAGGAAAAAGTCGTCTTAAAACTGAAGGTTATTTAATTTTCCACACAGTATTTGGATTGTAATGAAATGTGAACGTTTTTGATTGCCAAATGTGCTGACTCTGTTCTTCATCAAATAGTTACCACGTTAATTATATTTTCATATGTTATTGTAATATTCGTTGTGTCTGTGTGAGATGGAGAAAACATCCACTGTTCCCGCTGTCAACCATCACAACTGCAACAAAATTGTTATTGTATTATGGTGCCTTTTCACTTTCAACGTAGTATGAGTATTATGTGAATTGTAAGTTGCTGGCCTACATCAGGAGTGATGTAAAATCTAAAAACAAGTTCAAAACATAGTATTTCTTGTTCCGATTGCATGTCACGTTACAGTTTGTCAGTTTTTTTCAATAGAGAAAATGGCAAATTTTAAATATTGTAGCTTGTAAAATCAATTCAAACAAAATACTCAGTAATCAAAGGTCAATAATCATGATGAATAATAATAATAAAAAAACTGATCTGTAAAATAATATGGGACATGTAATCAAAATATTTATGTTGAGAGGGCACTATGTCGGGTAGATGGACACTGCACGGCAGCACAGCAGACTCTTTTGTCCGTTTTGTCGCTTTGACCCTCAGTCCGTGAAGGGCCATTGACCTAAACAGAGAGAGAGAAGAAAGAGAGCGAGAGAGAGAATAATGTAACCCATTAATAAATGGAGCCATGAGGGCCGACACATCTGAGATCCAAGATGGAGCTGGGTGAATAACCTGCAGACCAGGACATCGTTAGGGACGGAAACCACATAATAGGTCACATTTCTGGATGGAGACGACCTGTGGGCCACAACACTCTCACATTAGTGTGAGGGGGGGCACAGATTGAGAGAGAGAGAGAGAAATGCAGATGTGGTAACTGTATTTCGATGCTGATTTTTACCACACAATGAACGAAGGGGAACTTATTCATAAGAAAATTACTTATTTATAAGGAAATTATATACATCTCATGCACGCCATCTATCCAGCGCTGTTTGATAATGCTTTAATATTCTATGTTACTACTTAAAATGGTCGGCTCCTGCTGTGTGAAAAATGCGGGTACCAACAAATCTCAGTTTGGAAAGGGAAGACAACTCAACAAGGAATAACATTAAACAACTTGATAACTATTTACTTCCTGCAGCCTACAGATGTTTGGTGAATAAATACATCAAACTTACCATCTGGTTTCACGGCTGTTGTATCTGTCTCCCATGCTCATCTCACTGTGTGTAAATCCTTAGATAATGGGTTCTTGGGGTCATAGATATTCAACGTTCCACTATCAGCCGTGTGTCGTCCATGATGCCAACCGTATTAGACAGATTGGCTATATTTGATTGTCTGGGGGTCTCAAACACAGGGGTCCTATAGGGATAGAGATGAAAATTCACCTGACTGCATGCTGTCTGAACAACAACACCCAGCCTGTGTCTCTGTGTTTGGAACAAAGAGCCTTAACTGTTTCTAATCAGGAGAGTCGCAGAAAGCGGAGCTCGGCGAGTGGAACGATGTTTGGCCAAGGACGAGTGAAATTATTCTGCATCTGTTCCATGCACCCCTGCAATCCCCACAGATCCTGCCTGCT